>JABFPN010001556.1:0-28054 GCA_022817305.1 Leptoteleia sp. ZL-2020 | reverse complement strand
TACTATTTTTAATAAACTAATTTAATAAATTTTATTCAATTGGTTTGCCATATAATGATATTCTGCAAGTATAATGCCAAACTAGTAAACTTTTTATTAAAAATTAATATTTTTTTCTCTCCGTGTACGTATATAATTTTATTTTCCATTTCATTTCACTGAATTAATGCTGTGAGTCATGAATCAAACCGAAATAAAAAGTAAAACTAAATAAATACGAAGGCTGATATAATAATAAGAATTATATAACACAATAAATAGAATAATGTTTATAAAAATTTATATGTAATAAAATGATTTAAAAGTTTATACTAAATATTTATCATATTAGTTTTGTTCATGTCAAATTTAATTTTTATAATACTAATAAAAGATTTCTAGCTATATTGTTTTATTTAGGTTGCTATTTAATTAAAACTAAGTATTTAGTAAAGCAGGCATGAAGAAATTTCTGTATTTGAGAACAAATGAAATGTAAACAATTGTTTGTAACTCTTCCATGACTGATTTATAAACAATATTATCGAGAACGTGCTGTTATTCAATTATTTCAAATTATCTGCACCGCACAAAATAATTAAAATTCTGAAATTTTATTAATGAGTATTTTATTTTTTTCTTTCATAACAATGTTTAACGTTAAATATACTTTAAACATATTAAGTTTCTTTGTTTAAAATCATGTAATGTACTATAGAAAAAAAAAGAAAATATTAACATTTACTTATTCCCGCCAACAATTTAATATCTAATAAATAAATATATTTACATGTATGTACGTATAGAAAATGCAAGGTGTCGAACAACGTTAATCGAACAAAGTAAATGAAATTGATTTTGAGAAAGACTTTTATGGTCAAAGACGTTTCTGAACAACGGAAAAGAGTAAGCGAGTTCATTAGCTAATTGCTTGGTACACAGAGTAACTAACTATACGAGCATGACCATGTTTATGATTCCAATAAGGTCGCGCTTCGCTCTGTGAACATTTCGCATACGTATGGCGAATCGCGCTGCCTCGGCCCACATTGTCACAAAGACAAAGAAGGTCTTCCGGTCAATCACAAATCATTGATTTTGATGAAACCTTGAATATCCATAATAATTAAATTTTCATCTGAATTACATATCGAGTTTATAAAATTCGCCTTCAAATCTTAATTCTTACTTCTTATCTTATTATCTGCACTGAGCGATATAGTACATTTATATTATTCTTTATCATATTTGATAGTAAAATTTATGAAATATTCTTTGAGAAAATGATAGAAAAAAAAGTGTTGCCAAGAAATAGAACCTACTATCTTACAGTCATTACTGGAAAAATATTGGCCTTTGTCAAACTTTCGTGTGAATGTGAGAGGGGTGCGACTTAAATTGTTCCAATCACGAATATTTGCGAAGTACGACCTACGTTTCTAAGCGACAGTGTAGAGAGGTTGCGCGACTGGTGACTGTTAACTAACGGGTTCTATTCCTTGTGGTCACACTTTTTTTCCCCCAGTATTTGCTTTAAAACGCTAAATCATATTATAAGGAATGCTATAAGTGCACGCGTGTTTGCGAGTTCATACAAAATGTAGCAGCAACTGCTAACAAATTTCTCCCGGTGTACTTTTTCACATCACATTGAGGTGTAAAAATAAATTTAAATTGACTCAGTTGGAAAGAAAGCGAAAGAAACAAGCGAGAGAGGTAGAAATGTTTTATTAGCATAAGAAACTTATTCGAAGGTAATTACTTTTTCGTTGTGAAAATGTGCATAACGAAACTTAGAAGCGATTAATACATTTCCTGCTCGTGTCTAAGAGTATTATAATTTATGTAAATGTCGCGTGCTAGAGTCGCGCACGTACGACAAGGTTTCAAAAATGTATTACGTTACAAGCCAATGGGCCCACGCGCGGATCGTGTATCGAGCGTTGATTTTCAGTGCGCGCATTGATGCCGGACGTCTTATTATCCTTATCATAACCGCGCGATATTAATAAAGGTGATGTCATGATGGAACGTGAGCGAGCCGGCGATTAAATAGTCAGCGCTGCCGTTCAATCGATCTTATTCAAAGCGCGAGCTTCTCCTCGCGCTTTTGCAAACTGTTTCCTTTAATTGCTTTTATTACTGCTAACGCTGAAAAACGATAACGCATTACAAGGGAAACAAATAAATGTGAGGTTTTCGAGTTTAAAGTTCACGCTCGAATTAATGGTATCAGTTTGCCAAGATTATGACTCATCTTTTCACACAAAATTTTCTCTCCTATAAGACTACGAGAATCAATATTATGTGTCATCTTGCAACATGTGTATTATGTAAATTACAAATTTAATTTTAAAACACTTCGCAAAATAATTATCGGTGTTATTAATAATATTTATAGAAATTGTTACAAAATATTTTTAAATCATATTCGATATATCACTTTTTATTACTTTTTATACAGTGCTCCTTCCTTTCGGTTTCTTAATTTTTTTTTTTTTTTTAGAAAATGATTGCACAAAGTTTTGATGCTTGAATATTTTTGCACTTTTTTTCTTTCCGTGAAGTCATCTCTTAAGAATTGCATGAGTTTCTTATTTTTTTTTGTTTTTTTTTTGTTTTTTTTTGTTAACGAAAAAAGTTGCGTTTAATGTAGATGTTTGTTAGCAATATTAAAATTATTCGGAACTTTCGAGGAACAACTTGGAGCCATTTCCATAAATGATTTTACGCGTTCGCGTAGGTCAAGACGAGGATGGAACATCATAATATGAGGAAGACTCGGCAATGTTTCGCTTATATTTAGAACTGACGTGGGCCTTTCGCGTCTACATATATATTTTGATCGCGAGCGCCCGCTGATTACCACACTTACTTTGAGTACTCGTGTAGTTGAACTTGACCAAATTAGGTAATGCTGCGATCACCGCGGAACACATTGCGTAACGGGAGTGATCGATTGTAAACAACTTTCTCGCTTAGCATTTTTAATTTAAACAGTCGAAAGATTTAAAATGGATTAAGAAACGAAGCCGGCAACAAATTATTTTGCATTAAGTTTGTCGGGCGAGAATAAAATTACGCGCCGTACGCACGGCGCGGACTAAGAAAGTTATACACTTTTACTTTTGTTGCTTCGGCTGTCGAGGCACGAGCGAAGGCATGATTATTGATAAGTATAAACGCGTGGAAAGGAATGGGCGCGATGAAAAATGAAAACGTGGCCCGAAAACATAATTTGTGCACTGGACCTTAAGTACAGTGTGAGTCAAGAAAGACACTGTTACGTCACGTCCTCCAATTCACATCCGAATATGTATAATGTTGGATGGACCAAGGTCTTGGGTGTAGCAACAGTATGTTTTTAGCTCCAATCGCTTAATAGTTTTGACTTTATGATAAGGATTGGATTTAAATGTGGGTCTAATCATTTTTGCTAATTATAAAACATATATGTATATACACTAGAACAATTTTAATGTAATAAATAATCAGTTTTTACTGAAACATTTCCAATGAATCATTGCTATACGAAACAGTGACTAATTTAATTTAAAATTTAAAAAAATGTCTCACTGTACATTCAACATAGATAATTAATTATGAACTTACTCCATTTGTTATTTAAAGAAAATAAAATGATTTGGTTATCTTAACATTAATTGAAATAAAATGTATTCCATATATTATTATTGAAAGTGGCTAAAACTAATGACAGAAAATGTCTCTTAATAAAAATTTTTTTAGTACTTTGTTTACATTGTGTGATAAATATTTGGAACGTCAGATTTTATCATATCATTTATAAAAATAAGTTGAAGAAGGTCGAAGTTGATTATAAATTGTTGCATACGAAAAGAAAGAAAATACTTTTCATTAACATAGTATTCCTTTTATTTAGAAGGCGCCGTATAAATTTATATCATAAAGTTTTACCATGCATTGTAGAGTTGAATACAAATATAATTAAAAGACCATAATATTCGAAATTATCCTCATTCTTGTCTCTGCATTTTTTATTTCTCTTTAATCGCCACAATTTTACATCTGATTTTGCGATTGAATGTAACGCTGGAATAATAAAATCGCCATTTCTTATACTAAATTATGTCAGAAACCTTTTAATATTACACTGAATATCTTCAGAAAAGATCATTGGGGATTAAAGGAGTAGTATACTCGAGGAAGAAATGACGCATCGCATTATCATAATTCCCTGATAGGTAAAAATCCCACGCTTTTTTGGCAAGAGAGGCAGCGGTTCTGTTATTCACGAATCGTGGCATGCGTTAATGGTCAAGGGTGCACAAAGAGAAGGCGGTCAAATTTCGATGTGACCTTTTTTTCAAAACCAACTCAGTGATCTGCCTTGTAACTTTATACGCTTATTTATTATACTCAAGTCTGTCAAAAGAAATTATTTGCTTTTGCAAAATATGAAAAGCATTTTAAGTCAGCTTTAAATATAAAATTTTACTTATCGAAAGTTTACATAGTGAATAACTTGTAAAAAGTGTTTCAAAAAAGTGTTTTGAAAATAAATACAATTGTAATCGTGGCGTGAGTCATTGATTTTTAAAAGTTCATTATTTCTTGGACAAAAACATCATCCCAGCGACTTGTTATTAACTTTCTTAATATTTCTTAACTTCTTGTTAAATCAACAATGCTCTGTGCTTCTTGTCTTTTGAAATTATTTCATAAATTGTACCATTTGTTTGTATACATATGTTCTGCGCTATGAATTAATTTGTAGGTACATAGATTTACAAGCGTGTATGCGAATAAACACATAGGCAGTTCGTCTGACATCTCACGCAATCGTTAGTCTAGACCTGTGTGACGTCTAATTTAATGATCAATATCAAACAGGCACGATACATGACATTTCATAATCAATGCTCATTCAAGGGACTGAGATACATGATTTCGTGAAGCATTAATCCAATGCATTTTGCAATTTATTATCAAATGTAAACACTCGTTCCATTAAATACTAGCACTAATGTAAAATCATAATAATATATAATGAAACGTCGTTAACCAAATTAAAAACACACATCCGCAACCTATTTAATAAAATTAAGAGATTAATTGGTCAAAAATATGACACGCACTCGGAATCATTCTGAACCAATACATATTTTTGTTAGCATTACTTATTTAAATGTGCATTTTACAGGTACCAAGAAGATGGAATATAAGACCCGGCAATGGCACGAGAAATGTTTCTGCTGCGTTGTTTGCAAGAACCCCATTGGCACGAAAAGTTTCATCCCTCGCGAACAGGAAATTTACTGCGCTGGTTGTTACGAGGATAAGTTCGCTACTCGATGCGTTAAGTGTAACAAGGTATAATTTTTCAAAATTGTTACTTCATTTTCAACTTTACTGAAATAAAAAAAAAAGGAAAAAATCAGTTCAATATTTGGAATAATAATAATGATTAATTAACTATTAGTTATGATTAATGTATCCATATTGTTAGTTATTTTAGTAACTTGTATGTTCGCGTGCAAGCTTATTGGTTTCAATAAAGTGTATTTTTAATTTTATTGATATTTCAATTGATCAATTGATTATTAATCAATAGAGAGTAAAACTTGTCATGTAATTAACTTTTGAATGAATTTGTCAGATTATTACCAGTGGTGGCGTGACATACAAAAATGAGCCTTGGCACAGGGACTGCTTCACTTGCACCAACTGTAACAATTCTCTAGCTGGCCAGAGATTCACATCTCGCGACGACAAGCCCTATTGTGCTGATTGCTTTGGAGAACTTTTCGCAAAGAGGTGCACTGCTTGCAGCAAGCCGATTACTGGTGAGATTACTGTTTAATCAGTTTCAACTGATTGCCAATTATATTGTTAACAGTCATATCTGTACAATTGAAAATTTATGTTTATTTGATATATATTGTTGAAAGTTGATTTTTTTTTATAACACTGATTGTATAAATACCTCAAGTAAAGTTTAACAATGATGTAAAACTAATCGAAACTTGTTTTTTAGGTATTGGTGGCACACGTTTCATCTCTTTCGAAGATAGGCATTGGCACAATGACTGTTTCATCTGCGCAGGCTGTTCAACATCCCTCGTAGGTCGTGGCTTCATTACCGATGGCGACGACATCATCTGTCCCGATTGCGCCAAGTCAAAACTGTCGTAAATTATCCAAAGCAAAATGAAATTCTTGATGGAATAAGACACAAGAAATATAAAGTTGAAATATATTGAAAAATAATAAAAATTATAATATTACATATATATATAAATATAAAAAAAAACGAAAACGACCCGATTAAACGATGTAATAATTATGCTTGAGACAATGATGTTTAGAAACGTGAAATCCTCGTTCGAAAAGTAATTCGAAATTAATTATTTAAACCGAACCTTCTCTCGAACAAGGGTTTCAACGCTTCCAAAATCAACATATCGACCAGGACACTTTTCCTACCTTTTTCCTATGAGATGCAGTTTTTAAAAGCACCAATAAATCACGCAATAAACATTCTTATTAATTAATGGAAATCTGATGACAATTAATAATCATGTGATGCGTTTTAGTTGTTTTTTTAAAAATCATCACAATGTTTAGTGCTTTATATGATTGCGAAGCCAATATGTGATATTTACTTTATTTGATAGCATTAGCTTGTCAATAACTGTTAACTATATTAACATATTAGCTACAGCACTTTTTATTAGCGTGAAAAATGTTGGGATTTGTGTTCCGGAATTGTCACTCAAACAAAAATAATTCGAACGAGCACTTCGAAGCAAGTTGCCTTAGTCCAAGTATATGAAATAAATCATATATAAAGTCGATATGTGTATGATAAAACTAAATGTTACCATATTGTCAGAAATGATAAAAAAAAAAGCTGGCATATCGTCATGCTATTATAATATTGATGTTGTTCTTTCTTTTTTGCTTTGTATAAGATAGTGAAGTGAGACAGGTGCTGTTATTTGCCTTCAGCGAATCATGGAATTTTGCGAAAACAATCCTATATATATTCTTATAGAACAATATTTCGTATGTGCGAAAAGTTTTATTTTTATTTAACTTATATAAATCGAACGGGCATGGCCACGGACAAGCGTTCAGTTGGCGTTCCAAAACGAACATAAACACACAAAGTCTAAATAAATATTTGCTATGGATAACAGTTATAAATTCTGTAAAAAAAATATACTATTTATGATGCCGATAATGACACTGACAAGCAAAATTTATATTCAGTCAGATTGAAGTGTCCTTTGTAGTTATTCACCAATAAATATGACATAGATATCCAATAAACTTCTATTAAATACTAATTTAAACATACTTTTTTTTTGTAAATTTAATGTACTTAAAGTTATAAATAAGGCTGGATCATGTTAAAATTTGTATGTTTTAACTGAATAAATACGTACATAATATATTGAGTTTAATTTTTTTTTGAGTTGGTAATTTAAATGAATTGGAATAAGGGACCTACAACTCTGCAGTACTTAATTTCAAATCAAATTTCCCAGCCTTTCTGATATATAATATTTGGATTTTGTTTACTTTCTTTTATGACGTAAAAGTATGAATATGTTTAATAATATAATTAAAATGATTTTGAATTAATTCAAGTTATAACTGAGTTGTGACAATGATGCTTTATTGTAAAAATAGACTTCGTTTTGCATACAGATGTTTGTATGGAATTGTACATACAAGGATTATAGCTTCTTTTCTTTCAACGTTTACACTATGATGCATTTGATATCACTTGTATACATTATATGAAAGGAGGGAGACTGTTATTAACTCAATCGCGTTTTGGAATTATCAAAGAAAAATGTACGATGTTAACACTAATGGGCTAAATTATATTTTATAGATTTGTGACTAAGAATGATTGAGCTGTTAACACACAATGAATTGCTTATTCAGAATTTAAACTTAAGACAAACTTGATCGCATAAAGTAATGTTTGGCGTTGAAAGAAATGATATGTTGTTATGATCTATTGAGAAATTATATTTGCTATAATCTAATTATTCACACGCATACTAATTGCCTTTACAGTAAATGATATAAATAATAAAAATATTCTTTATTCTGCATACATACTGTTACACTGTAAAATTCAGAAATAAATAAATATAATTATTTACAATAATTTCTATTTCAGAATTCGTTTAAGTATTCCCACTTATACATTACTTTTAAAAATATAATTTATTAAATTTTATTATTTTTATTTATATTTTATTATAATATTATATATTTAAAATATTATGTAGTTTTTATATATTTTTTATAATAAATTACACACATCTGTTATTATTAAATAGGTTTAGTGTAATTAAATAATTTACTGAAGTCGTTAAAGTTCATAAATGAAAAAATAAGTAATTAAAAAAAATAATATTCGAAAAATATTTTATATACATTTTAATACATTTAAATAGTATTAATAAATTATTTAAAGTATTTTTAAAATATCAACATTAGGTAAACATACAATATTTTCTGTAATTAATATTTTAAATAATGTTTAATTGAACGACAATTTGATCGAAAAGTTCGGTAAACTTTCATGAATTTAAAATTTAATATATATTCATTCATAATTTTATTCAGTTTTTCGAACATGTTGAATTCCATTTTTTTTTGTATGCATAAATATTGATATATACAGGACGTTTTTTTTTCGTAACAAAATTATTAATATCGATATACCACATTCCATCGTACTAATTTATAGTCAAAATTTATAAATTTATCATTATTAATATTAATATCGTGTAATCTCACATTCCATAGTACTAATTTATAGTCAGAATTTACAAATTTATCATCAATTTTGTGATTAGTTAAGAAAAAATAAGAAAGAACCTTTATTATTTTTACATTGATTTAAAATTGAAGTTTTAACGTTACGAATGTTGTACCGGCAGATTTGCGCAATTTGATTTCCAAAATTCGCGACAGATGGCGCCTGGGAGGTTATCTACCCTTGTTCCACCCCAGCATTTCTCCCTCAATATTTTCCAAACAGCTGATCGGTTTACGTTACAGTTGTGGTGCCGCGCAGTATGTCGTAAAATTTGTCGTTTTTCGTGGCCGGTAAATCTAATTTTTTGGCATTCGTGATTATAAAGTAAAGAAATAAACTCGTAAGTTCAATTCAGTCGTTGTGCGCGTTGCATTTTAGAAGTGTTAATATATTTTATTCTCTCGAAAGGAATGCATGATATGTATTTCTTTTTCTTTCGTTCGTATATTACGTCGTGTAAATCTTAATCATATGAACCTGCATTTACTGAAGATTTATGAAAAAGTATATCCAAGGGCTAAATAATGGTTACATCTACAGGTAAAATATTTTATTGTATTTGAAAACTTTACGTGTTTAACATATATATCAGTGTATTCATTATATTTTTTTATAAATGATGTACTTTTTTAATTATATTACATTTCTTTTATATTTAATTGAAGTTTAACCTTAAAATACTTTATATCCAATTCATAATTATCAAGCCTTTTAATTTATCTTTGCATGGTGTACTCTCGACTTCCACACATTTGTGAAGTCCCTTTTCTTGGGGCCGGAAATTTCCATATATTTACTTTTCCGGCGCAAGAGGTCACTGCGCAACTACAATACGGATTTTCAGTTTTTAATCTTATTCACATTTGGCGGGTTTTGTGCTTTTCTCTCGTTGGTCAGAGTTCAGAAAATGTATAGAAGAAAAGGAAGTAAACGTGTGGAAGAGAAAATAAGTGAAAAGCAACTGTGTGGAAGTCAAGTGTATATCTTATTAAGTATAAAGTTTATATTAATATTTCACTAGTATATGATTTATTGAATTACTCTAAATAATATATTTAGGATACAATAAGAGATAAATATAACCTAAATATATTGACCTGGTAGATAACCAACAAAACAGTAGTACCAAAAGAATTTAATCGGACACCATTATACATTCTTTCTTATTATTACTGTAAATAATCATTGTAATATGATATAAAAAATGTAATATGTTATTAAAAAGCAATTAATAATAACAAATAATGAAATAATATAAATTATATTTTGCAAATATAATAAGAAATATTTTTTACATATTTGTTATAAAAATGATGTTTCTTTTTTAAATTAATTCTGTAAACTAAATTAATTCATATAAAACTATAAGATTAAAAAATATTTATGAATAAAGTAAAGTCACAGGGAAAAAATGGCTGTAAAGATAACCATTATCAAAGTTATGTGAGTACTAATGAAATTGCATTAATTTTATTGTCATAAAGTAATAAGTAGTTTAAATTATTCTTGTATACTTGCAAGATAAAATGTGTAAATTTGCACAAAATTGCAGCGTATATCATATTGTAAGTTTATAGTATTTATTATCATATTTATTATTTCATAAAATATTGATTTAAATGAACATCACATTTGTATATTTTATGTTTTTTTTTTAATTATTATGCTTGGATTGTATGTTTTGTAGAAATTGTACAATTAAACATTTTAAATGTGGTTGATTAGGGTTTTTGGCATTAATTATCAATGAATTATTGGTTGTTGCTTGATTTGTCAGAAATAAATGTTAGATACTTATCCGGTACAGGAGATGAGAGTAGATGAAGGTATTTCTGTAGAGTGTTAATTGCTGAATCGATCGTAGTATTGTTTCATGAAATTACTGACCCATTCGAGAATACTACTGATGTCTTTCTATAAATCACGGCTACGTTAGTTCTGGTTCGTCGCGCTTCGTTTCATCTCTCTAGAAACTAGGAATAGCCTTCGGTCACTCTGGGAGTTTCCTGAGAAGTTTGTTTGATTTTAGTATTTATTTAAAATTTGGACCAGGTAACAAAAGTTGCTGAGTGGATCTCTATATTATGGATTCTAACTTAATAATAATTAACATTGCTTCACACATGAATATTAAATCAGTCTTTTTTAATATTTTAATTTATTATATAAAACACGTATTCTTTCTTTTCTTTATATTGAAAATACGGTGCTAGTGAATTGTTATATATGCTTTGATATGCTGTTTAATTTTATTTAATGATAAAAGATACGTGTAATTGAAAACCTTTGTACGTGGGAAACATCAGCGATGTCATAATCACTTGACCGTGTTAGAAATACCGAGTAGATCCTAATAACAAACATTACACTTTATATTTGAGACCTAGTTTTGAAAACGTGCTGAAGCACGCAATCCGGGCGTCAGATCCTGTAAGTAGACGTATTAACATTTCAAGTGAAGAAGGAGAAAAACTGGAGTACGTATACAATGAGCGTTAACTACTATTATCACATTTATTTTTTTTTATAGTGCTCGCAGATATTCAAATGGGATTGATTTAAGTGCTCTGAATGAAATTTCTATTTAATTATTACTATTAAAAAGTATTATTTGAAAAGAAATAACATTTTTGATAATTGTTGACTTGATTAAGTTAAATTATGTTAATTAATAGGGTAGTAAAGATTTAATTAGTTAATATTGGAATGATTGCTGTTTTTGTAATTCCAACATAAATTTTAATATAAATTTAACATATACAACTTAACAAAGCAATCAATATTGTAATGACAGAAACATTTTTCTCCTTATAGTAAAAGAATTAAACTATTTTGTTTTACAATTAATCATTATATTAGATTAAAATTATGTATAATAAAAGAAAATAATATGAAAGTGGTTAAGATTTTAATTATTTTCTATTAAGAATCTCTAATTTAAAGTGGCAGAATTTAAAACGTCGGGGATACGAGTATGTTCTTCAATTTAAGTTTGTATGAAAACATTAAACTGGATCGTTGAAAGTGGTTGTCTTCTGACATGTTAAAGCAAATGAGCTTTTTGTTTTTGTTAAAATGATTCAGCTGCTAGATAGAGAGAAAGGATGTAATAAAATTTTCTAACATGTTAGTAAAGTGGATATGCACTTGAACAAATTAAAAATTTACTATCTTTAGATAGTATTATTAAGATAGTATTTTTTTTTCAAATATATGTCCACTTTTCTAACATGTTAGTAATTTTTATTACATCTTTTTTCTCTATTTATAAAAACAGCTTTAAATTTCAAAGATATTAAACAGCATGACACCAGTAATAATAAAATATAATTAATATTTATTCCATTACAAAAAAGTATACATACAATTAGAAAAACAAGAATATAAGTTAATGAACTATTATTATTAATAAACAATTAATTGTTAAATGAGCATTGTTACTTGCATCTCAAAGTTTTTCTCTGATACTGAATAATAACTTGCATACTGAAGCATTTCTCTATTTCATCGATATTAAACTTTGATAAGGCTGAGTTTTGAGTTGTGAAGCAATGATACTTATATTACGTAGATAATATAATTGCATGGTCTTTTTTGATGTCGGAGTTGCACAACTGATGTAATTTAATAAACATCATCTCCTGTCGAATCTTGCTCTTGCGCCAGTTTTCTCTACTTCTTGTTACAACTCTTCCTCGATTGCCTTATTATAAAGTCTTTCATCTAGTGCAATTTTGAAAGTTTATATTGTTGGGGTATAATGTCTGCTGGATTAACTTTGTGGCGAAGTCTAAGAAAGCTCTAACTACTTTCACTTGTTTCTTTTTTTTTTTTTTTTGGTATTTTTTAAATTAAGCAGTAACGAGGCAAAAATAAAACAGAAATAGAAGAGGGAACTTTAATGTGCAGCAATAAAGCATAAAAAATTAAATAACAGGTTTAAAGCTGGATTATAATCAGTGTTGACAAATGTTAAATGCAGGCAAAGTTGGGCGTTGGTTTACATTAGTTTTTCGGATACTTAATTATCTTGAATTTAAGAATCGCCCGAATTATGATTATCTGTTTTTAGCGTTTGCTCCCAATTAAAATAATTGTTGTTTTAATGAGGCGAAAAGTTGTTGTTCCCGCGTAAATGATTTAATGTCAGCGAACGAATTGAGACTTTTCAATGAGGGTTGGTGAAACAGAAATCTGGAGATTTAAAAGGAAGACTTAAGCGGAGCCAAGTTTGAAAATGCAGTAATGTTTTTCATGCGCGTTTAATTTGAATGAAGCGTCGCGTACACTGGCACAGGGATTCATCTTTTATATACTTTGCAGGTACTTTTTGCCGGAATCAATAATGGATCCGTACATGCAGTTTGTTTGCGATGGAGTCGAATTGTTTCTTTTTGCATTGCACAGGGACAGAAAGCGTCCCGGTGAGACACGTATCGGAAATCCTTTATAGCGCGCAGGAGTTCGCGGAAAGCCAGAAGACCATTGATCAAGGCAACGGAATTAGATTCGAAATCCACGCCGAGACGAATAAATCTGCCGCAGCTTCATGGCTCGGCGGCCTTGACCAGTCGATAATTCATGGTTGGCCGAATCCCTGGATACTTTTTTTCCTAGACTTTCGTCTTCTCTTAAAGCGAACGTCGACTATCGTATTTTACGATAATAATGGTTTTACGAGGGTGATGTGATCCCGCGCAGGACATACCAATCAAAATATAATCATACCACTATTGCGCACTTAGCACCACATTCATAGGGTAATACTTTGCGAAGCTTCGCACTGAATCTAAATTCTACTGTTATATTTAGTAAACGGTTTAATAACTGATCAGATATTATCAATGAAATTTAATTAATATTAGTTTATGTATACTTTGATTATACCTTGGTATACTTGTTTGCATTGGAATGTAATATCAGTTCAAAAATTATATTGAAATTTTGTTAGTTATAAAAGAAGGTACTTTTAAGACGAAGAAAACATTTATGTTCTTTTATATTTTATAAAATTGTGTAACAATTATTATTGTTTGTTGAAAATATTAAAGTTCTTTTATAGACTGAAAGGTTTGAAATTAGAATTTCATTAATGTAAATTAACTTGCAATGTTATTTTTTGCTTTATTGATACAAGCAGAGTCAGTGAATCTGAGCTGAACAATTAAATTTAATTGGTTTAAAGATTGATTGTATTTATTTGTTGACACGATGTTAACTTTGATATCAATGAGAATTATTTACATTTTTTAGTATAATAGATGATATGTAAAAGTTATAAAGTGATTAATTTATCAAGGTATATATCATAAGATACATAAACTTCAGATAGAAACTATCTAACATCGATGCCAGTTGCATTTCTGTGAAATGTTGCTTCCACATATGTTGCTTTGTGGGTTTCGATTTGAGCTGCAAACTAGCTTGCTCGATGATGAATTTAACATCGTGGTATTGTGAAATTTCGTGACTTTGACTGTAGTTACTGTAAATAATCAGACTATATTATATAGCAAAAGTTGATTTCACTTCTCGTTTGAATTACTTTGATTTTAGTTTCGAAACTCATTATTTAATTATCGCTTTATGCTTTATTTCTTCAGAAAATTTTCAAGCATTTTCATAATTTTGATTGAAATTGTGATTTATGATATAAAAAATATTATTACATTTAATAAGTTTCTACTTCTATATATTCTTTCTAATTAGCAGAAGTTTTATTAGAAACTTCAGTGTTTTTCTTTTAAAAGGAATACTTGGATGTTTATGATGTGCAGCAGAAACACAGTTAATTTCTCCAAGTTGAAAGTATTAAATTTGAAATCACAATACTTGATAAAACTCATTTAATTGTTATATGTAATTCCTTTCAAATTGTCTGTAAAATGTTTCGCAGAATAATTACCGGATTAAGTCTTTAAAAGTTTGAAGATTAAAGGACATTTCTATATAACGGTATAAGAAACATTAAATTGGATTCGTCTATCAAGAAACAGTACACGGCGTCCTTATAATTACCGTCAAGTTAATCCAAAGTAGGAATCTTTGATTTATTCTTCCCAGAGTAGGTGAGATAAGAGTAGTTTCATCCAACGAAGTTTTGCGCGGGCTTATATTACTCTCATAAAAAGGGTTTTATCGGAGCTGCGTCGAACCAGAAGGAACCAGAGGATCCGCATCAAGTATTCTTGATACATAGCGCCTTTTTCCTCGCGAGTTTTGCGCGATGTGCCTCTCGGCACATTCACCGCAATACGTCTACGTATCCTCGCACTTTCATCGAGCGGTCTCGTAAAATCTTGAGAACCGCTAGAGATCTGAGTCCAATGGGATCTTATGCGCAGAGTTGCAATTGAATGTAGGTAGTTTGGATATTAAGGAGACCTTGAAATAGAAAAATTCTGACAACGAAGCGATCCAAGGGGAACGAGTAGGACGCTCTTTCGTGAGTGACATCAGTTTCAGCTTGCACCTTAGAGTTTCGGCTAAGAAATAAAGGGGATATTGGGTCGAGGCGCTTCTGTTTATACTTACGTCAAGTAGCGCAAACCTGAACGCATGCGCTATTTGAATTTATCGTTTTTACGATAAACTTATTTTCAATTTTTCCATTGAACGTTTTAAACGGCGATTTTATGAAGAATTTGTTCATTTTCAATATATATGGTAAATGGAACGTAAGATGGTTTGTTGCTGATGGGAGGTAGTAGGGAGAATTAAATATCTTTGAGGATAGCGCGTTCGTATCGATGTTTTATTGAATGGGTGTTTGCACATATTTAATACAGTGATACCTGGGGAGAATTTTGATAAAAGAATTTGTTGCTCTCGGGGAATGATGAAATAAATGGATGATTGTTCTTACTGCGATTGTAATAAGATATTTTCTATGGTAAATTTGGAATATCATGTGATTTCATAACTTGAGAAAAGAAAATTATTACCTATTGGTATGGGTAACTTTTAAAATAAGACATTATTGTATACTTTTTAAAAGTATTTCAAAAAGGTATTATGTCGTAAGGGATTTGATATAATTGATATGTTTATCAAATTGAGTTTGAAATATTGCATTTGATTGCACATTTGATAAGAATATTAAACAACGTTAAACAATATGTATTTAGCACGGATATTAATGGTTGGGAGAGATTTATTTTATTTCTGCTATCGAGTTTCAAAATCTTCCAAAAGCTTTAAAGTGTAAATTTGATAGCAGTTCATTTACACCTTGTGACGCTGACGCATAGCCCGGAAGTGCTTTCTAAATAACGTTTGGGATTTGTCGTGATTCTTAGTCGTCGAGTTCTTGAGGTACCAAGTGTAAAATAATATATTACGTTTATAGTTGTAAATTCAACTACTAAGTTTGCAGCGGCGCTTAGCGTAGACGGGGAGTATTCCGTGTCGTACGGTTTCTTCGATGGCAGTTACATACACCTTAAACTTTGCCAATACCACCACGCGGCTAAGTATGTGTATATAGATGGTGTCGTTTGTGAAATGACAGCAGGTTACAGTTGCAGGATCCCCTCCCAGCTATGATATTGCTCTTTTCTGGCAAATCGCCAGATCCAGCGGGTAAAAGTCCTATCTGCACGAATATCGTCTCTTTTCCTCATCATACTCTTTGTCTACACATGCTTGTGTGTTTGAAATACCTTTTAATCCGTAACGTCCCGCACACAATGCACTTGTTCTGAACGTCTTATCTCTCTCTCTCTCTCTTCTTTTTTCTCCCTTTCGTTCTCTCTCTCTCTCCATCTCCCTCTCCCCTTTTTAGGCCTTTAGTAACTTTATCATTATTGGCCACTTTTCAATAAATTTGTTCGTCTCTTCTCCTTTATGATGTGTTTTATATTTTACAATCTAATGGGTTATATATTGCTGAAAAAGAAATTGGTCTTAAAAATGCAATTAAACTTAAAGCATTTAATTTGTAAAAAATTACTAAGCTGGCAATATGAAGCAGCGCATTCACATTGGTAGCGTGCTAATGACGCTATCGAACATCAGTCGAAAGTAAAGGCCTTTGAGATAGGGCAGTCCATATCCGGATGATTGAATATTCTAACAGTTGCATTTCATTCATAAAGCTTGGAACTTCATTGACAATTTAATATTTTTATGATTATAATCTTATAGAACTGAATTGGAAAAGTTAATTCATTTTTTTTACAAAAAGTTTCTTTCCGTGCATCATTATTTCATTGCATCAAAATTTATGTTATAATTAATTTTGGTCATCTGCAATGTATATATGTCTATTATTTAAATATATTCAATGGTTTCATAAGGAATAATCTTAAATATGTATGTATATAGTTGAACGCGATTTTTAAGGAGCAATTTTTAATCAACCTTATTTGTATTAACTTTTAATTTCTGAGAGACCAGTTTGACTCGTGATTGCGATGCCATCGGTGTTATCAGCATTATTACAACTATCAGTGGTAATGATATCAGGGCTGTCAGTGCTATAAGTGCTACCGATGCGATTGGGGTGTGTTGTTCGGTGCGCTTGATACGACAGGTGTAATCAGGGAATTACATTCACAGTAATTTTATTAAACTATAAACTTCTCTGCAACGTTAATTTTTCCACGCTACAATCAGAAAAAAAAATCCGATAATCGCTACTGCATTTGTGGAGTTGGATTTGGAGTCAAATGTATAAGCATGTATTCGATACAACTACCCATTTAAAAAAAAAAAATTTCCTTAGTGTATATTTTAATACATTATTCTTAACTCTCTATCCAATTGTACTCGCAAAGCGCAAGAAAAATTTTTAGATAGCGATATTTTACTTGAGGAATTCATAAAATCATTTGTAGAGTCACGAAAGTGTTTCTGTAACTCATTCATCAAAAACTTGATAAGAATTAAATATCACACTGAATATTTAATGTACTCGCTTATATTTTCCCTTAAAGTGGCAAAATTCTTAAATATTAACAGCGTTAATGCCGTTAGAGGCGACGCTCGGGGTTTCACTTGCAGTTGTTTTCTATCTATCACTCAAGTAGCATCGGTTTCCCCGGTTAATTCGTGCGGTTCGTGGCAGCGGGGTGTCCTATTGCTTTAGCAGCTTGAAAATCATGGTAGGTGCATACATGAACGTGCGTGCGTCAAGGCACCCGTGGTGTCTGCGGCTGTTCATTGAACATTATATTCGGCGGACGGATTATACGTACGTTTGCGTGCACTCGGGCGACTTTAATATATGACTGTCGTATACAATGTATCGCTGAGATAAATGTGCGGCTGTGTGCGGAATTGCCTGTAACTATAAGTATTGCCGTTAACGTCTGAATGGCCACGTCTGCTCCGTTCATTGTCAGATGGCACTGCCAAAACTCATCAAGGCTCAATCAATCTCGAAATAACGAAACAGAATTGACCTCTTTTCAGTGGTGACTCCATTCTATTTTCTGGCAAGCTTCCGAATAAATCATCTGGACAATATTTGAACTAAATTTGAACATTGTCTGAACAGTTTCTGGACATTTCATCTGAACATCTGCTGGGTCAGTAGTGTCACCCAGAAGATGTCCAGACGAAATTCTTTTTGAATATATCCACATAACCAGGCAGATGTTCAGATGAAATGTCCAGAAAGTGTCCCTATAATATGCATATTATGTCCAGACATTACATAGATGATTTAATCAGAAGCTTGCGAGATTCTGTCCAGATGTTATATTTCCTCGCGGGAAGTCCTTGGCAAAATTCATTGCATTTTTCTGCTGCTCCATTTTTCCATTTGACTTGCGTTTTTGTTACTCGAACTAAATTCACTTGATCCACGGTTCCCGTATTGTTATTGATTTCGGATGTTAACAATGGAATTGAGTAGGCGCGGGATACGTTAGGGAAGAAGTCTTGCGATGGTGGCGGTGGTTTCTAGAGCAGCCGGGATGAAATAATTCGGGGAGGCATGGAAAGCGGGACCGGAATCTGCAGCAAAAAGCAACGCAGACATTCTTTAGAAAGTTTCGGCGCGGCGGAAAAGGGCAGGGCGCGGGAGTAGGACATTATAAGTATTGTCGTCATTGGATATGATGGATGAACGAGGACAAAATCCGGATGTTCGCAGTTCGCAGAAGTGGAAGACGCAGCGATGAATTCGCGCAAGAATGAACCAGGATAAAGTCCAGTAATTCGTCACGCCGCCTCTCCACTGACTTTCGCGCAGTCGTCCTCGTCATTTAAATAAAGTAGTGCTTCCTTTTTCTTCATTTGCCGCGGGTAATTTTTTCTTCACTTTGGTCGCATCGCTAATGGCAATTAATGACGCGAATCCTCGCCAAGTTTATCCTGTTTACGACTAAGCGCGGCGAGATGTAAAGGAAATTAATTGCCCCCACTCCTTCCCCACCCCTCAACCGTCCACTTCTTTCCGTTTAATATCACCGCAATTACTCATGTTCAATTAATCTTTCATTGTTGCTTCTTCCTTTGCGTTCCTGTAATTCCACTTGATCGCGGTTTACGCATTAAGCTTGATGTAATCGATGTAATTATGTGTATGGATAATGCCGGTGATCTCGCTTACAAAACCCCAGTTAAGAGTTGGAATAATTTGATATTAAGGTGTTAGCGGTTAGCGATCCTGGTATAAGCTTATAATGAGTTTTTGTTTGCGGAACAAGTATGAATACCGCAGAGGCGTTTGTCATTTCCGTCACTTAGAGGACGGGGAGGGGAACAAAAAAAGAAAAGAAGGTAAAAAAGTTGAAAGACTGTAATGTCATTTTAGCTTCGCTTGCCGACGAGTTTTAGGAAACCCAATGAAATCCACTTTTGATCTACGAATCATTCCTGGACAACTGCGACCGCACGCTTTTGCAAACTTTGCCGTGGCGCCGTCGAGAATCAGTTTAAAATACTCACTTTCATTCCGGATAAAGTAATTATTGGCGGAATGGCCGCGCGACAGTGGTAACTACTTAACTAATTTCGTTTAATGCATTTTACGATTAATACCGTGGCCACGGGATTTTTTGCCACGAGACGGCGCCAAATGTAATCGACGGCTGAAAAAGTTTCGTCTTTTTGCTAATCAAAGTAACTAATCCGTAAGAAGGGGTGATTAATACAAACGCATTCGGCATGCAATTTGTATCAACGTGGAGAATTTATAGATCCACGATGCATCGTTCACGTATGTTAACACATGTTCGTAAACCAGATTGGCAAGTTTGCTAAACTAATGCCGCGATCAAACATTGCAATTAAGTAGCTGCACAGTCTCGTATGCGACTATGTTATCGCTAATACAGGCATTCGCACAGTCCTGCATATATCCCGAATGCATAAATGCATGCCACGCCGTTGGCTTTAGCTTCCATTAACATTCTTCTTTGTAAATGACACTTTGTATCCTGCCACTTCGGCAGTCCATACACTTTTCACAATTCCGCGTTACCCTAGACTACATTCCGTTTAATGTAAATAGAAACGAAACTGTGCGATACCAACGAATAAATAGTATATTACTCAACGGAGAAAAAATGTGGTTTCAAGTTGGTAACCCAAGCCAAAGACGAAGGGCTACTAACCTAAAACCACTTTTGTTCCAGTTGAGTAAGATATTTTATTTACCGCGACAGTGAAATATGTCGGCATCCCGCAGGGCTAACAATACATTTTATTTTTAAGGCGAGTAAATGTCATTAGTTTGCCATTGTCAATGGTCCCATGTTTTTATTGCCACCTATCAATGTCTACCTGGAATCAAGAATATCGGATCGTTTATTAAAATTTCATTATTATATTAAGGAATTTAAAAATGTTTTCATACATTTTTTATGTAACCAATATAATAGATAAAGAGTGCTGACAATTTTAGAATAGAAAAAAGTGATTGGAAAATCCTTTGGAAATCAAAACTTGAATAGATAGTTCATGTCTAATCTTAGCTAAAAGATGAGGGAAATATTTCGATGAAGCAGTGAGAAATTAAAAGCAAGAAGCGTAGACGAAGGGTTGATGGAGTCTGCACAGGTGGTAAGGATCGTAAGGGTGGCACAGGCCAATGTAAAGTAGTTCTCCAGGATGGGACAGTCGTTTGTCATCGTTGAATAATCACTGAGGTTTGTTGAATAGGAGCTTGAGGGCGTTTAAAAGTACAATGGAGACCACTTGCCTTCCATTCTCTCGTACGGAGCTTACATCCGCCCTTGACGCGTGCTTGGACGTGTTGGGAATTTGTTTCTAAGGAGATAGCAATTTTTGTGCAGTTCATAGCAGTTGTCCGTCAATGTTGCTGCAATTTTAACATGAATACTAACTTACTCTTGGTGTTACTAATTTCTTTGCGCTAAATTTTCTCAATTCTAGCTATCAGTTTTAATGTTTATACTCAATGTGGTATATTTTATATCAATTTTCGATAGGGTTGATTTTATATTGGTTTTACTTAAATCTATACTTGGGAAATCCATTATTTGGAAAGTCGTCGTTTTAAATAATTTTAAATGGAGGTATGCATATTGGACCGTAATTATAAATAGTATTTAATGTTATCACCGTGGTTCAATGCTTTCTATTTTATATATCCTAAAATTTGTCTACATTTGGCATAGCGTAATTTCATTATCGAATAAATAACAATAAGGTTAAATTATCTGCAGCAGTTGCACAGATTATACTCATTATTGATACGATATTGGTAACTATATACAGAGTTCTATTCTTAATCCAGTTGTAAATTAATACTGGGATGATAATGTTGCTTGAAATACATTTTATTTGTCATCTGAAATAAATTAAAAAATACTGACGAGTTGGGTAAAATTATATTTTAGTTTCGAACAGTTTCTGTACGCTCTTATTCGATTTTTGTTGGTAAAATTTTTAGCCTAATATTAAATTAAACAGTTTAATACATAAGATTTAAGGTAAACAATCATTCATTAAATTACGATATAAATTGTATGTAAGTAACAAATATTAAATGTTGTTGAATTATAATTAATTCGAAACACAACATTGATTAAATGTTATATCAGTTCAACGATATGTACTGAATAATTTCAAATAGTCGAATACATTAATGTTTCATGCATCGTAGAGTTATTTGATTGTGACTGATTCTACAATAATGGAACCAGCGTATGTTTATACGACCAAGAATTTATTTATAAATCACGCGTACCAAATTCAATCGAAAAGTAATAGAGCATTATAAAGTAATTAAGTGATACCTTATTGATTGTGATTTATCGAGAACAACTTACGAATAATAGAGTATCGTTGAACTATATTACTCGGAGTTAAAAAGTACCAAGTGTGTTAACTTGAAAGATAATAAATATAAGGTGTGAGATACTCTTTTAATAGTTATTAAATACCATTTGTTGGTGATATTCATTGGTGTATTATCGATTGTTATGAAAAGGGACAGTAATTGATAGTTAATGAATATTTTTAATAGAAAATAGGGCTAATATTTTTGCATTTTGATCGGTTGTTTGTGCCCGGGCAACTGTCTTCGCAACATTCGAAGATATATGGAGTGATTGAATTCGAACGTACGAATGTGCCAAGTTGCGATTCCAAGAGGCGTTTGTGCATATATTTGTATTCCAAACCTTTGGCCGTGGTGCATGTACTTAACTTGAATTCAACCAAGTTGCAAGATGGAGCGTGCTTTGTCGATTTTGCGCTTCTTGGTGCCGTGTTGAATTTACATCTTAGTCAAAACTTATGCGAAGTCTTGTCTCGAGGAATTAATTACTTCGGACTGTGCATTACAGCATGACGATATCCCCGACATCGTCTAGTCCCAGACAAAGGCCAAGATCAACATTTATATGCACCCGGATTTCCGCGAACTGTAGTTAAGATCATTCGGATGACACCCAGTTGTAACACGAACCACGAATTAAAACTTTATTTTTCCGATTTGTAACTCAATTGTGCGAAAACTACGCATCACTGTTGGCTTAATAGTTAGTGTCATATTAATTCAGAATTTTAATGACATCGATGTCAAGGCGTTAAGTTGAATTCGTTTTGGATATATCCACCTGACCCAGCAGATGTCCAGATGAAATATCCGGATAATGTCGACGAATTTTTCAGCGTCTTTTATTGTATGCATAGAGTTTGAAGCAGCGATTGACTTAGTAAAAAGATCGATCAAGTTTTTAGTTACTTTTAACTAAGTTTCCGTTAAAAACTCGAGTAAGAGAGAATCTCAGTTTTACATTGTTTGCGAAACAGTGTATGAAAACTTCCGAGTTGAGAGACAAGGGACAATTACCTTCGCAAACTTTTCTCATTCTGTAATATTATTTGTTCCAATCATATTTAATGAAATTTAACGAACAATCAACGCTGCAGCGATCGTTATGTTAATTCGAAAATAATAGGCAACGACATTTCAGAGTATTGTATTAAAATTCACTTAGACGATATCGATTGTCGCGGAACATAAACGTCTTCATAAACTTCACGTCAATGAAGACATTGAGGCTATTGTAAACATTTGGATCGGTTACATTTGCGCGGGCGTTATTTGAATTCAATAGAATTTTATTCACGATTGCGCGCGCTTCGATTGCGTGATACTCAGTCAATCGTCAAGAAGAAAACTGTTATCCAACATCGTGACTGCTTACACATTTGTGCACGCGACAAGAGGTATATTCAGTCACGCGATACAATTTTATTTTTAGATAGACTGACACGTTAAATGATTTTTATGTTCCTTTTGTCTATCAATTCCAATGCTTTGTGTTTTCTATATTATTTGTCGTTCAATTTCGTTGGTTACATTTGCAATCTCATCCGCTGTTATAGATATCAATTTAATCATTCAATATAGCGAGCAATTTTAAGATTTTGTTTTAGTTATCTTGATTGCAACAGATTTTGCTTTATAACTATCTTTGATTTAAGTGTCTTTTCTATGCGTAAGGTATTTCATAAGATAGAACAAAATTGATTGTCTTAGCAATAAAGTTACTTCAAGTTATTTATTTGATTAAAGTTAATGAATGTTTTTGAAGTTAATATTAGAAATATGCTACTTTAATTTAAGCACAAGTTGATGCAGAGACTAAAACATTAAAGCTTAATTAGACTTGCTATGAAACATTCTCGATATCGGTGAAAACTTCCCTTTGTGTTTTACAAAATTAATACACAAATTAATACACTAATTAAGATTATAATAACAATGAAGTAATAAGAACTATATCGAGATGAATATTTGGTTCGCGTTTGTGACCGCATTGTCTTTCATTATATGGATCTAAAATTAAAGAAACAGTGGATACAATTAAATTAACATTGGCTATTTTATCTCTACGCTCTTGTTTTGCAACTAAAGAATCCGTGATCCGTGAAAATTAAAGCTACATTTTTTCGTTTATTTTAAACTAAATTTGTTTCCGGTTGAAACACTATTGGTTACGGTCATTTATTTTTCATTTATACTGCAAATTGCTTAATACTTAATATGGTTAATATAGTCGCTTGAAAGTTCATTCGATGTAGAACTTACGTAATTTACTTAAGAGAAGAAGTTGTATTAACAAGTTCAGTTACAAGTACCAAATAGAATCGACACAAATAGTTAAAAACGACTTTTCATTGGAGCAGTTAGGACTATGTTAAATTGAATTTCAAGTAAAGACGTATCCTATTAATGCATATTTCTAAAGTTCTATAACTTGTGTCTATGTAGAAACTATGAGAATTTTTGCATTAAGAAAATAATTGCGAATCAAAGAAATCATAAAGGTTATTGTTAAAAAAAGTATATTTATATTTTAATCAATGTGCAACTCTGTGCATTCTTTATAATTGATTATTTTAGAAGCTAATAGCAATGTGGATAATATTTCGGACATTCATCAGCATTAGTCTGGAATTAACTCACAAGCTGACTTTTTTGCAATGTTAATATTTTGTAGCTTTATTAGACTTTTTATAATCTGCATATGATTTATAATCTGATTAACGTCAGTATGAATAGTAATAGATAATATTGTTATAGGCAAGAATGCATTATTCAGAAAAATGAATGAAGTTAAAATGTCATGTTAATTTTATTAAAATTCATAATAATGCTTTAATTCTTATCCGGATGAGCTATTTTTACTGGCGCGAAAACTGGAACAAGTCCACTGTCATTCAATTTGATAAGAACGACGGTACAAATGTAATTGTATAAATTTATGACATATTTTATTTAAAATTAGGCGATATGTACGCGATAAAAAAAAGTTTCGTTAAATTTCCTCTTTTATCAATGTTTCGTTGAAAATGGCGTATTAATTTTGAATTTGTATTTAATTGACACGTAATACTGAAAGTTGGACACGACAATACGTTGATCCATTATTTCTTTAGAATACTTCGGGCTGAAAAAACTTGCAAAATTTCAGTATCGCTTTCGTGATTATATTTCTAAATGGAAGCCCGTTACCGAGTTAGCTCGTCTTTCCGCGTCAGTTTCGATATTTTAGTACAGTATTCTTCTGAAGTTTTTTTAATTAATTGCTTCATCTGCAAATCACACACTCGCACATACATACAAATTTAAGAAAATATACAGATATATATGTATATAAACATGAATGTACACAAAAAGTTTCGTTAGTTTTGAGAAACGCCGCTTGAAAAGGATTTATTTAAACATTGCAATGGAAAAATATTTGATTACAGAAAGTTACATATTTATGGGAAAAATTATAAAGTCAATGACGCTCATTCAAGTTTGACCCATCATGATTATAAAGGGGTCACACGCTGTACTATTTATGTAATACCGTAGCGCATAATACATATTCATGTCGCATATTTGAAAAAAAGTAAAAAAAAAAAAAAAATACAACATACCTGCTAGTCGGTTATTCTCGTAACTCATTTGAAAAACAACGCGAAAAAAGAAAGTCCTCGAGTTTAATTTGAAGTTCGTCCGTACGAAATTTCTCGGAATTTCGAAATAATTGACCCTGGCAAAGGTCATTCTTGTGAGGTACAAAAATTAATTAGTGTCAATTGTACATTGAATTAAAGTTCATTTATAATGCGAGGTTTGCATGACTTATTCAGAAGCAGTCCACATCACCGGACTAGAAACGTCCCTTTCAACAAGCCGGTCGAGCGTAAAAGTTCTTTTTGCTACTATTAAGTTCGTGCAATGAGTTTTCGGGCAAAATCATGTAAAATTCATCCGAGTCACAGGATGGCTTAGCAAAACTTTCGTAAAGCTCACCCTTTTACCTCGCAATGCTTGTCTTCTTCGAGTCTTTTTATTACCTTACTTGGCACGTACAGTTTCTTGGTGGTGGTAAAAAAAAAAAAAAAAACAGTCCTCGTCAGATGATATGAATGTTTAGTACGTCAATGTCTCGGTTTCTTTGCATAAACTTCAATTAAAAGACTACAAAGCTATTTTTTCTCCACTTTTTGTTACAGATCCTGCGAGCTGATTGGAATTCCAGCGAGTGTTCCAGTGCAACTGCTATGGGGTGAATTTGGCAAATGAGGTAATGAAATTGTTTTTAAATTTAATTGATTTCGCAAAGAAAAAGTGCAATGGAAATGAGAAACGAACGGCGACATAAATAAATCTGAAATTCGTAAATTATTCTTGACGGTAGAAAATCGTTGCGGTGCACCATGCACAAATTATTATGATTACTATAAATTTGGTTATAACGACCGCCGTTATATATAATTGATGGATACATTTCCATTTGGCCCTTTTTGTCTGGTTTTTGCGACCAACTATATTTTTCCGAGTGAATTATTTATTTGTGACTTCGTACAATTTCGCTCGTACCTTTGTGCCACATTGGAACGTAACATTCCATAAAAGAAAAATAAAGAAGAATCGAAAGTGTAGAAGGATATTTATGCGGAATTTTTATTCCTAATATTGGAAATAATATAGTGGCAATTTCAAAGACTTCGTGCATTCTCGAGGGTCTTTGATGGTATCGATCTGCGAGTTCGTCTCTCTTTCCTTCTCTCATTCCTTTTGTTTTCTCTTCGTAATAATTTTCTTTTGTTTGACTCCTCCCTTTCCACGGAATACCTCCATTTCTAATCGATGTCACACTGTTTACGCTGGTTTCAACCGACCGTCTTGACCCCGCTGAAATTTATGACACGAAAGATTTGACCGTTTATACGCCGTACAATAAGGCGCGCGATATCTTCATTTATAGCAAGACAAAACCTCGTTTATGATGTAAAATGTAATATGACGATGCGGGTTTATAGCGTTTCTAGTATCAAACAACTACAATTAATTTATACTAAAAGTCTGTGAATATTATCAGTGCCGGATAATTTTCTTGCACATTTTACGAATATTGTTGCACTAATATCAAATTTCTAGCAGTAAAATTAGGGTATAGTGCTGCTACGAAATCAAGGTGGATATATAATTATAATTTCACTTAATTTAAGTATTAATTACGTCCACTTAAATTAAATTGAATATGCTTACGTTAAATTCATATATGAGCTCGCAGAAATTGGTTATTGCAAGAATAATTATGTATAATGTGCGAGAATATTCAATTGTCGTTTTTTTTTTATTTATTTTGCATTTAAATTCTTTTACATTCATCCTCAAATTCCTTCTAATATAATAGTTTTCCAAGTTTTTTAAATAACATTTTGAGGATACTTGTTGATATTTCAGAACTCGACCTGCTAATTTTTCTCGTCAAATTTAAACGTTAAATTTTAACAATCATGAATGCGATGAATTTAAATTATCAATTTGATGAATTTGAATTGGAATTTTAATTTTTCACCAAACTTTCCCTAGTAAAAATTTTTCGTGGCATGCCACATTAGTGGTATGGTCCTTACGTGGATATCACATATACAGCCCTACCTAGGTTTGCCATATCAGGGCCATATAAGGTCCCTATTAGGAAAACACGAGAAAGGGTATCATCACAGGGGCCCGATCGGGTTTCCATGTCGGGGCCAACCATAGGGTGTAACGCATGGCATCGATGTGGTCCTGATGAGGCACACCAACAATTCAGTTGCCAAAATGGCATGCCACTTCGGGGCCAGATAGGGATACATTCACGATTTCGTACTTTTTTGTCATGGTTAAAATTCGAAAATCCTAACAGGTCATGATATGAATTCCAGTCAGTAGCCATATTAAAAAAAATGTGTAATTTCATTCGTTTGCCATAACAGAGCCCGGATTGCATTTATTTAAATTCATTACATTAATTATAAAATCTGACACAT
>JABFPN010001555.1:0-28061 GCA_022817305.1 Leptoteleia sp. ZL-2020 | reverse complement strand
AAGCATACGAATTCTTGAGCAAAGCATTTGAATTTATATCATAAATATACACTAAATTTACACTAGATATAATTAAACAGATAATCTTAAAAGTCCGTGTAATGCAAGCCGTTTCTATCAGTGTAATCTATCAAAAACAATTCACAAGGTCAGTCCTTTGATTAGGTTAGCATAATCAAAATACAGTGCAATATATTCGCAAATTAATTGTTTTTAATTTCCGATTCTTATTTTAACACGCACTGAACACGGGCCGAAACAATACTGAGACGATGACAGCTGAACTAGGCTTATATATTTACAAATAGACATATTCTTATCATAAATAGAAATCTCATTAGTACACGGGAAAAAATACGCCATAGGGTTCACAGCAAAATGGCATTGATTCAACATAGACAAACTATGTAAGATCAACACGGTGTATTGCGTTGGCCTAACAACGCGCCTTCTTTTGTTTTACCGAAATTATATGACTGTTTTACCGACAGAGCACGGTTCACTGTATTCACAGCATAATTGTTACTAGTTCACCATGTAGGATCAACAGCGTATGGCCAACATTGTCTAGCAATGTTATTCCTATGCCGTTATTTTTTCCCGTGTATTATCTACAATAATATTTATCATAACATTAATTTCCTTTTAATATAAACACTTAAATTTATTGTATACTAACTGAATATTCTTATTTTTAATTGATTTTCTATTAGTTTTAATAGGAAAATTTTCTTTGTACAGTTTTCTTAAAGTAAGTATATTTTTTTTCTGAGTGTGTGAAAAATTTTACGACATAATTTTTAGAGACGTAAGATATACAATTTTTTGAACATTTTCACCAATATCTAACAAAAATAATGAAAGACCAATTTTTAACAAATCGATGAAAAGCACATTGTTGCATGTTAAAATTGGCTGAAATATTCATCTGTAATAATTATTTAATTATCGACTAAAAAACGGACATTTTTTTAATCAGATTCTCCTAAAATTTAAAATTAGATACTTATAAAACGGACCTCAATATAAAATTCCAAACAAAAGGTTTACACACAATTAAATATAATAATGCTGGTAGCGAACCAAAAGCTAGTGTCTATTTTCAGATGTATTATAAGATTTCGTTCCGCTGTTATGGTAATTTTGATAGCTTCTCTATATTCGCTCAGTCTTGCGTAATTTGATAATGACACTGTAAGACTGTTTAGTTTTACAGCAGCGAAATAATTATTGCGAGAGAAACGAGGACGAATTTCACAAGCCATCGAGAACGTGGGTAGGGTTCAGCAAAGTGCGCGTCTCTTTCTGTCCGCGGAACGTGCGTCTCTGTGAAGAGTAATCTCGTTTGAAAAGGAAGCAGCAGGGTGAGCCGAGAAAATTGAGTTCTACGTCGACCCAAGAGACCGTGCTCTCGCGATAGTTTTTGTTCACGTCAAAGTTATGCGCGGCGCTCGTTGCGCCGCACAAATTTTATAGAAATTTATCGTCCGTGGCGCACGTGTAATGCGCCCATTTTGTTTTGCGTTATTCCTTTTTATTCGGGAATTTATGCTCCATTTTCGTCATCAGTGGAAAAATGCGATGCGCGTTTGACATATTTTTAGACGCACTCGGGCAAAAATCTCAAAAAGCTTTTATTCACGGACGCTCGCGAGATTCTACGGTTTGATCAATTTTTTTCAGCCAACGTCTTGCGCGATACGATGTATGATAGTGATAGCTTTCCTTGCCTTGATTCGTTTAACGGCACTCGGCTGCGTTCGACTTGCGTCGTGCAATTTATTAGAGTAATTGACGATGTTTGTACCTGCACGCTTCAGAACCAATTGCCTTGCTGTAAAGGGAATTCATGTGAAGTAATTAGATTATTGATATTTGGCTAAAGGGGAATTTTTTGCAGCGGGAATAAACTTCGATGTAAATTTATGTCAGCGGCGTAAATATTGACTACTGACTACTGACCGTAAAGTATCGAGACAAGGAGAGGGCTCGGCAAAATTTACGTAATATTACGGCAAGCATTTGTGAAAATACATTTGCAATTTTACTTCAATCCCGAAATGTTATTCTGCATTATTTTAATTGGCTCAAAATTGTTTAATTTAGATACTTTCGAAAGTCAAATTAAAATTAATTTTAAAGTCAGCTGCAAACAGATTTTGTGAATGCTAATTAAAATGTGCGGCTTAAAGTGTTTTTTGTACTTATTTGCAAAAGGTTGGAAATATATTTTAATAAAGAATTCCTCGTTAGAGAATTTCCTTACGTTATTAATAAATTTTTAAATAGTGCAAGAAAATTTTTCTCAGCTTTTAAGAAGATATATTATCATAAAATTTACAATTCGTTTCTTTATGATTTTATATATTTTTTTATAACAAGTCAGGAGTTTGTAATTAATTGCAACTGAGTTGTTGAAAAACCTAATCAACATGTGATTCGTGATTTCTATTGACAGAATATTATAGATGTTTGAATAATCCTGAGGGAATTTCATTTTTATAACATCTAGCAAACGGTGTATCGCTTGCTTACGTAGCTCGATGGGCATGTGTATAGGGAATACTTCATTCCCACTTCTTCACTTGTGTAAAGAGATGAGAATTTCGAAGTACGTGTAAAGAAGGCCAAAGTGTGGTACAAACAACTTTTCAGACGAATAGAACGGAACATCCCGACGTTTTTCTTTTGCCTTTTTCTCTTCGCTTTTGTGCATTATAAGACACCTTCAGCGGAAAGTTGCGATACTTTTTATGAGCACACTCATAAATAACTGACTAACTGATATTTTGATATCTGGTTAATGAAATGTGATACATTTTTTAAGATTATTTATTACATTCCTATCGATTTTACGTCGATTTATTTATCGAGTGGGCGACAAAGCATTTATATAATTTAATCAGAAGCTGAATAAATGTCATAAATAATCCGATAAGATAGAGTGTATTTCACTGAGTGAATTTTTATTACGTTAAATTAACTTTCTCAAGAATATTCAGCTAAGTTCTTGCTACAGTAAATTACACGTCACTTTCTGTTGGTCCGATTTTTCTAAGTCAGTGATCAACATTATAGAATGAGTTATGATGTGCGAAATGACAGAAAGATATCCCTATTTCAGAAAATGGCTAAGAATGATAATAATTTAACACAAAGTAAAGTTTAAAAGAGAACAGATAAGATTGCATTTTTGTATTAGCAAATTTATTAAAGTTTAAATCTAATCAACAAATTTTTCCCGAATATAAGTTAATAAATTTATTGCTTTGTTGACTACAATTTATACAAAAGAATACTATTTATTTACTTGTTTCTTTATTCTTAAATATATTTGTTGTAATTTTTTCGGTCTTATTAAAAAAATTCAAGATATCTTTTATGATTTTTTTATAATTCAATTAAATTTCTCTTTTTTTGGCAATTTAGTTTGCAAGACATAAAAGATTCGTATAATTTATTGAAAATTTGTTGAGATCTAATGTATATTTAATGCAATATACAATTTATTAATATTTATCATTTTAAGTCACGCAGCACGGAATGTATACAAACAAACTGTTGTTGCATATTTTTAATTCATCTTTCAGATTTTCCCTTGTCGCTAATAACTTTTCCCGTAAAACATGAGAAAAAATATTTACAATAGAAAAGTTCAACAATTTATTGGAATTTTCTGCATTTATTTCGTAAATATACCTAAAATAATATTAAGAACTACTTTTTTTAATTTAAAAACTATAATTAAAAGTTTTTCCTATAGATTTATTGGAGTGAGTAATTTATTATGGCATTTTTTTTATTTTTTATTAAAAATATGTTCATAAATTGACTTCTGAGGTTACACTTCAATTTTTTATGGGAAAATTTGTTCATTCATTTTTCTGTGTGTAGTTATGCGCAAAGTGCGATTACTTTGATTAAAAAGATTTTATGTTTATCAGTCATTCACTAGTAAAAGACAAGAAAAGTTAGACTGCGCAAACAGTTTTCAAAACCTGCGTCACATGCAGGCAAATCGTCGCGTAATAACAAATATATTTGAGCATTCACAGCCAGATATTTGAAGGGTCATTCAGACGGCTGGGTTAGCCATTTCTGTCACTGACAAGATGAAAATGACGATCGTTGTATTCACACAAATATATGGTCGGTTTAAATATATCATGTGTGCCCGCGTTTAATGAATTATCCTAATTAAAAAAAATTATAAAATAATAGCTATGCCAAAAGTTGCGCCACTTAATGAAAGTGTTTCGTCTGCGTCAGAATAAAACATTCATTCAGAAATTTCATTCGCGCGAATACAGAACGAACCTTCACACACAATTATACACCGAATGACCGATCGATTGATTTCATTTTTCCTACAAATTTCTTTATTAATGTTGTAATTTTGTAGTTAATTTAATGGAACTTTTTTTATAATTCACTATGCAATGTAATTGCAAGATATTATATAGTAATATTTAATTTTACAAAAAAAAAAAAAAAAAAAAAAAAAAAAAAAAAAAAAATAGTAATTAATTAAAAATTGTGCTTTAATAAAACATCGAATAAATTTACACTCCCGTGAGTGTTTTGTTTCAACAAATTTTGTTTGACAAACGATACACTCACAAAACTGTCTATTTAAGAGTAATAGAATATTCTTATATTAAATAGGATTTCCATTCATTATATGGTAAAAACGAAATTCTATTTATAATAAGAATAAATCATTCTTACAAAGCTTATATTTATCCAAAGAATAATTCCATTTATATTAAACACAAATTTAACCTAACAAGTGCATGCAGTATATATAGATATGTACATATCCACACTACATATGAAAATATGTATATTTTAAATTGTCCGAAGCACTAATTTATCTTGAACTTTACACACACGATATAATTAATTAAACAACACTGACCGAACATAAAAACTTTAACACGGATAGAACACAGGCCGAAACAATACTGCGACGATGACAGCTGAACTAGGCGTATATATTTACAAATAGACATTCTTATAATAGATAAAAATCTAATTAGTATTATCTGAAATAATATTTATCATAAAATTAATTTCCTTTTAATATAAAAACTTAAATTTGTTGTATACTAACTGAATATTCTTATTTTTAATTGATTTTCTATTAGTTTTAATAGGAAAATTTTCTTTGTACAGTTTTCTTAAAGTAAGTATATTTTTTTTCTGAGTGATATAAAAGCACTTTAAATCAAGATTCTCTTTTCAGTTCGCAAAACAGCATACTGGAAAAAAGTGAGCTTTTTTTATTGTAAAATGTTTACAAAATTCGTGCTATTATCAAAGCAAGATAACGTGATTGCAATAATGATGATAATTCTGCGTTACACTTACGCGAAAAATTTTGCGCCCGACGCCATAATCGCGAATCGTTATTCCCGTTGCGGAAAGAATTGTAGATTCTACGATTAAGTGTTCCATTATACAGCGACGTAGCGTGGGTGTAAAAACGTTCAATCTACGATTCATACGTAGTTGGGGTATTCACGTATAATGCAGAAGTGAGCTCTGTTTTTCCGATTATCTTGTGCGGATGAGAGTTAGCACTCGCAACTTCTGGCGCAGCAGTGCCTCAGGAGGTTTCACTCCCACCAGGGGATTAAAGAAAGTGGAAAGCGTCCCTCTCGCGCTCGAAAATCTCACGGCTCAACGTTTCCTTCGTGGCGTCGTCACTTACTGGCGACCTACCGCAAAGATACTCCCATAGTTTATTATTATTAGTGCCGCGTCACGTGGCGCTCTAGTTCTGGTTTAAAAAACGCGTTTGCCCTTTTGCATTTAATCTCACCGTCGTATAAAATGCAATGAAATACTTGCAAAAAGAAACGAGTAAGATGGGAAAGAGATGTTACTCTTAATTAATAGAGATACGTGTGGGCGAAACTAATTTAACTCTTAATTAAGAAGGCCAAACAATATGAACAAAGAAGTTGCATTAAGGGAAAGATGAAACGCTATTGCAGGTTGATTCGCTTTACTACTCTTTATACTCATAAATTGCTCGCGACCTTGCAGTTAATATTTCAAAAACCTTCCGGCAATTTTTCTGAACATTACATGCTGGAATCGTATTCCTACAAAAGAAATAATCGACCGGAAAATAAAGACTACAAAAAAAAAAAAAAACGAACCTACAAACAAATGTTTGTTAGTTTTGTTAACAAAATGTAATTTTCTGAAATGTTGTTTTTCACAAAATTTATCCATTGAAAGAACAATACAGGCTAAATTGGGTCTATATTAAAAATTAGCTCTTTCACTTTATTTTAAAACTCTGACGCATACTCCTAAATTACATCTTAAAGTATGGAAAATATGCTAAAAAAAGAGCATTTTTTGCAAAACGTGTTATAATTACTTAGATCTTAATTAAAAACTACGAAAAGTAAGCTTACGAGGGTAAGCTCATGTTTGGTCACCTCGTCTTAAACTTGCTATTGAAAGTTAAACTTAAATTAATCTTGTCGCTTGGAAGAATAAACAAACGTTTAAGTACCAGCATTTTCTCATACATATTTATACGGTTTTCTTTATCCTTTAAAAGTCACAACTTTTTTACACATTCGTATCTCGCGCTTTCAAAATTAACACCGAGTGTAATTTCCCGACGTTCTTTATTCATTTGCGTTAGCCACGTGGATTATTTCTTTCCTTTGAGAGTCGTTGTCTTGTTGAAAAGTAGAACTTCATACTACTTCTTAAATAAAATAAAAAAAATCATATTTCTCTTTTTCATAGGTCATTTATTGATTAGTCAGATTATGTTACTCTACTATAAAATGTATCATTATTATATAAAATGTATCATTAATTTAATTAAACACATGTCTTTTGTGTTAAGAATCCATGACACAAAAAATGCTTCTGTTCAGAATTTATTGCAATTATTTTGAATTTGTTCATAATGCCGACTAGGAAAGTGCAATGTCTCGTTTAGAGAAATAGTACAATCGCACTTTCCGAGAGCATCGATGCATCCAAGAAAAAAAAGTATACGAGAAGGAAAGATATCTCAGTTGATACCTTTCTACATTTCTTTCAGATTCCACTATCTTCAACCATAATGAAGATGTAGGCTATTCGCATTGGTCGATAGAGAGGGTAGATATAGATTTGCCTAATAATTTTGCTTAAAACACCATTGGCAATTTTGGTACAGCTTGGTATAGCTAATAAAAAAATAGTTTCGACGGATATATGTATGAAAGAATTATTTTTTATCCATTTTCTCTCTTAATGTTCCATCCTGTTGAATCGAGATCGTTCTTCGGAAACATTTGCTGGTTGACACTCGTTCAGTTCTGGCTCTAATAAATCTGCACACGTTACTTTTAACAATTTTTTTCGATCGATTAACACGGTATAATTAAACGACGAAATTTAAGTACCATCGAAAACATTCAATTTTTCAGTGAAAATATAACTAACTTCTAATTGAGCATTCCATTATGTCACCCATAATGGTCCAGTCTTTGTTCGTAATTCATATTTATAATGGATGATTCCTATTGCACTATGTTCATTTAAGCAATCATTTGTAAAAGAATTAAAAAATTATGTTAAGAATTATTATATCTGACAGTATAGTCTCGATAAAATTCAAAAAGTCTACAAAATATAGAACTAAGATAAATTTTCTATATATTTATAAATATGGTAATTAAGGTCAAATGTCCATCATAAGATCAAAAAAAGATTCTATATAATAAATATAATAACTGATTCTATATAATAGAATCATTCCTAATATATCATATATAAAACATTATTGCAGCAGAGTTATATCACGTTATCCCATAAAATTATTAATATATGTTTTTAATAATTATATAATTTTTTTAATATACATTTCTTAACAGGAATTTTCTCTATATTACGTATCGAATGCACGTGACAGTTGAAAATTCTTTTATAATAAAATGTTGGCATATTTTATTCGTTCATATAATTTCAGATAGTTATATTGTAGGATATTATTACTCCATTAATTTGTCTAGAAACTTCACTGAATAATTTTTTGGACATTTAATGCTGCATTTTGAAACAAGGTTATTTCTTTTTAAACATTTGCTTTTTATTCACTGAATTACCCTTGTGTTACGATGTTCATCCTATTCAGAGTCTAGACCATTGAAAATGACGTGAATGGAAATCACTAAACTTTTCCTGTGGTGTGAATGTAACGAAGAAATCATTCATGCAATACTTTTACGATTTCAATTTCGTTAGAAGAAATGTTTATGCACTGGCTTACTTTATTTCTTTTTCTCTGTTGACGTTTAATGTAATAGAATATTTCAGTATCCTTTGAAGAAATCTAGCTGCCGAAGTGGATATAAAACTTTTGATGAATATAAGTTGAAAATTGCGAAGATCTTCGCCGTCGTAGTCATTTATATTTTACTTATAATAATTAGGAGTTTATTGATTGAGAACGTGTTAAACATTCAATTATAATTTGAAGAGCATCTCAATTTCCGATCTAGACGTTAACTTGAACGAATTTTCAATTGCAACCTGCTACTACAAACGGTTAACAAGTTCTTATAACAAACGCAACAAACGAGTGGAAAAATGTCATTCAGACCGGTCGGGTTTATCAGTCTCAGATTATGACATCTAAAAAAAATAAATAAATAAAAGTTCATCATCTCCGTAACCCGCTGGAAAAGCAAGTTGCAACGCTGGCAAAACGAACAAGCTAATTCGCGATACGGAAAACTGTTACTGTCGCTGATTCTCTCTCTTTCTCTTTCACCCTATTGGATGCGTTATTCACGAATAAACAAGGTGGACGCATCGATCAGGATGCGCGAAGTTATTTTATTTTGCAATATTTGGTCTATCTCGATGAATGGAATTTAATACCCGCATTGCAGGAGACAAGTCAATCACACTGTTATCTATAAATTTGTGTTAAGTTTTGAAATTCGACCAAAATCGATGGCGCGGGGAAACATACGAGGATGATAATTGAATTTTTTACTTTAAGCGCATCATCGAAATCAATTATAAAATTTGGAATTTATTAACGAACGACGCTGTTTATGAAATCATTTATGCCAACGTTAATATTGGTTGTCCGAAAGGACCAAATGAAACTTGGCGACTCATTTCTATTCGATCTACCAATTAGTTTGCTTGTACGTGCAATTATTACAATTTATAAACTATAAACAGTAATTGGCGACTCAGTCAATCAGCAAACTTTGCTATTTATATGTCAATAGTGTGCAAGCAAACATGTTTGTTGATAAACGCAGGCATATGTAATTAGTAAGCCATTACTCTAATTACTGTAATCGCCGATATCGAGGGCGTCATTGTTTCGAGCTCTTAGGGGCGATTACATATCTAAATGCGGATTACTTAAGTTGATAATTTGCAGATTCGAGACTCAGATGTTTATGTTAAATGAGACAAGGATTTTACGTGCGAGCTAACATCCAATTATATGCACTCAAGTTCATAAACAATGCTTAAGCGCAAAGGTTATTTGAATAAGTTCTCCCACTTTTCGAACAAATTTCGTCGATTTTATCCCTTCTCCGGAAAGAAGTTGCAAAAGTGTAAGGCATTAAAAAGTATGATAAAGCACACTTGTTCGAGCGGTCATGAAAGTCGTGGTGATCCTTCAGATATACCCAACTGAGTTTGTTAGATGAGAGTGGCGCCATTCGAGGGCCGTTCTTTGCCCGAGTTGTTCCGCAAGTGCAGAGCAGGGATCCGACGTGATTGAGCGCAACTATACTTTACTGCGCTATCGGGGATTTTGATGTTTTTTACCCGCAATACAGTGGCCACATCGATCTTCAAAAGTTTGCGAAACGAGCTGCCAGTTGTTATCTTAGGGCGTATAAGTTGACCCTGAGATAAAATGAAGACTTGACAAATATACAAATTTTTAACTCCTCTCACTTACATAATTTCATACGTGCTTCACTCGTTTCTGATTGTACTATCGATTTCACATTACTTCTGGCAACAGGACAAATTTCTTCAATGCACTTTGCTTATTTTATAAGAATTTCATGTTTTCCACTTCATATAATGTAACTTATGTTTAAAATTTTACAATATGCAGTTGTTATTTTATTAACTGAACTCATGTTATTTATATGAGATTCATTGCATTTTGTGTAAATTACTTTCTTCCTGATGCTCAATATAAATGTATGTTTAATTTCATAACTTTATGGTTTTATAAATAAGAAGACATAATCTATTGCCATAGCGTAAATCATTAAAATAAAATTATAAAATTAACATCATCTAAATAAAACGAAATTTTTGTTAAATGCAAATGAACAGTTTTAACTTTGAACTGATACATGTAATGAACTACGGCTTTAAGAATTTCCGAGAAAATTAATTAGGCAGATCGAATGAAATGAAGACTGTTTAAATATTAACTTTAGCGTAGGTTACGAAATTTTGCATTACAAGAAGGTTGGTGACTTCGACATCGCGTAATCTCAGGGGCGCGATGCGAGTGTAAATTCCTGTTTATCATGCGACGCAGCCGCGTCGTGATGCATTCTAAAAAGATTAATCTCATCTGCATATTTCGAAAACGCTGTTTCCACCGATAAGTTGGCTGCTTTTGTGGTTTGAGAGTTAAGCTGCGGTTCATAAGAAACTCGGGAAAAATACACGGATCTCTAAGAAAAAAATGTGCAGCTTGTTCCGGTCAACGTGAATTGCACAACCAAGTTTTAGATAATATCACGACTAAAACTTATTACTCCCCGTAATTGTAATTTTTTTTAATATATGATATTTGATATGTATTGCGCATAATACTATAGCATAATTTAATGTTGAATACATGACAATATATGTTCTATTGTTTTTATGGGGTCAGCGAAGGCATTAGTTTAAGCATGGTAGCGAAGTTAATTAAAATTTTAATTATTATAAGGAATCGTATTATAGGACGCTTACAAAGTAACTGAATAATTAAAATATATATTAAATTTGATAAAGAAAAATATTTTTATTTTATTTTTGTGTAATTAGCTTATAATGGAAGGAATTTTTATAATTTTGTAAAGTTACGTTTTTCAGATTTAGATTAGATAGATTTTTGTTACATTTCAAGTAATTATTTCATATAAAACAGAAAATTTTTAATGGGGATTTGTGCTGTGAAATTATAATATATAACAGGTCATGTAATCTATATTCTACTACTTTGGTATTTAGACAGAAGAGCTCCCCACACGGAAATTCAGTTAAAACTCCTTTTTTATAAGTAATTTGGTATACTGAATACGAATCTGCACTTAAAATCAGGGCTTGTATGCAATTTTACAAGATAATTGTATTTAAGTACACAAAAGTGAAGAAAACTGAGTTGCATTATTTTATAATTTATAAGGGTAAGTATTTGTGATTGAATAAATTTTTATTGGAAAAATAAAAGAAGTTTTGAATTTTTATAAAAGGGTCTGAAAGTATGAATTTTCTTAAATTGTTTCAAGTTTTCCTGATATTTGGCAGGCCACGGCTGAAATTTGAAATCTCGAAATGACGTTTTAACCATAAAATTGGTTTTAAACAATTACTTACTTTTAAAAACTTTATTATTTATTTTTTTAAAAGCTTCAAAGATTTGAGCAAAGTTGGGTTAATTAATATACTTAATTAACGATTCTTTTTTAGATAAAACTAATTTTTTACAGGCAAATTAATTTCGTTCCGCCTTCGTGTATAAAATGCAAATTAAAATGCAAACTAAAGGTTTCAATTTAATTATTGGTAATTATGTTTACATATGAAATACCACTTAGATAAATAAAATTACAAATAACTTTATTTTTTTTACTCTCAATATTCAATGAACATTTCAATAAAAGAGATAAGATAATATAAGTTTCTAGACATCGTTTTAGGCACTTCATAACTTTACGTCAGGAATTAATGATCTTCGTGTGTATCCGAAAGCATAATGTGGCGAAGCGAAAGAGCAGAAACCTTCAACAATCATACGATATTCGGAGAGTCGAATCTATCAGAACTTTACAATCGCGGCTACCTGGTTACTTCAAGCAAACAATCCGGATATTGCTTCGTGTGATTTTGCTACGAAGGCCATCTTCGTAAGCTTTTGGCGCTTGAAAAAATCACGCCATAAAGAAAAAAACCATGATATGATCGACAACATTTCACATTGTTAAATGTATTTCTTATTAAATTATTGCATGCTTAAAATAACAAAATATTTAACAGTTCTAAACGTGTGTTTTTTATTAATTGAATATAGTACATTTTTAGATTTATAAATTAGTAGTTTAAATTAGATTTATTGCAGTTTTTCTCTAAACGCGGTGACTGACTAAGATAAGCAACAGATTGTAAAGTTAAAGAAATCCTCCAAAAATTAGTGTATAAGTAAGCAGAACAATTTATTAATAAATATTTTTAAAATACTAGTCAACGTAGTAATTACCAAAAATTGAATTAAATAAATAAACTGTAATAAAAATTGTTATGTTGATTTTACAACTAAGAGTCTGTAATTCCAATGAATGATGGCATAGCAGTGGAATAAACTGTATTTATTCATCATAATACCTGAAGAGGTTTACGTCTTGTAACATTGCGCGTCCTAAAGTAGATTGTTATACTATGTGCGGCACGTTAATCTGGTTAGTTGTTCAGCTATTACAGTATAGTACGCTTCATACTCCACTCGCGTACTTTCATTTAATAAAAAGTTATGCGTTGAAGATGTTGCGATATGAGGTTAAGTAATTCTAATGAAATACATTCCCTGGAAAATGCACAATGAAAAATTACAAGCTACTTCTCTTCCATTGACAATTTAACGATCTTTAATTGCGAATAACATGACTTGCCGTGTAACGAGGATCAAGATTTTACGAAAAACCGACAACAGTACATTTTTTTGGTATGGACTGCGATAGCTGTTTTAGAAAAACGTTAGATCCCGGATCTAGGTTGTAAAGAAACAGGTTTATGAAATCCATCTATTTTTTACCGTGCCGTATTTCACGATGTCATAAAAGTGTCATGAAAAATTTTCAATTTCGCTCAATGATCTCACTTGAAATTTTGACCCCGGAAGACGCAGACGTAAAATTGTCTGGGGGGAGGGGGGAAAAGTGAAGAACACAAAATCGCTGCGTCGTACTTTTTATAAATACATCTATTGTACGGTGAGGAAAGAAAGAAAAAAAAGTTTTAAAATTTTATTCCGGCTTTTTCTGAGCATCGAATTAAACAACAACGGTAGCACGTGGTAACGTAAACTTTATCCGGATGCATGGGGCTGAATCTGTCAAGCATCTTCGCACTTGCGAGAATCGTAAAACTTGATACTCGAATGAAGTGAAAAGCAATAGATTCAAGATACTCGGTGCCACGCCACGTGTCGCTTTTGTCATAAATTTATGTATCACTTGATCTAACTTTGTTACGTTTGCCATTTCTGGGGGGAAAAGTTAATACCTTTATCAATCGCAAAATCTTTATCTTTTACATCTTTCAAGTACACTAAAGACGGGCGTAAAAACTTGAAATACGATAATTCTGCAGGAAATCAATTTTATTTAGACGATAAATCGATTATGATTGAGAATCGTCATTATTAAACAATTTTACGGGGAATATAAAATCCGATTTTTATATTCCGCGTACTTTTTACTAAAATAAAAGTGTTTATTCTTCCATTTACCTTTTTTGTGGCTATTTTTAAGAGTACTTTGTTATGCAGAATTGTAATTTAAAGTAGTACTTTGTTATGCAAAATTATAATTTAAAAGCAAGCCGCGTGTTCTCGGGGCACGTTTAAACATTCAAAAAATAATTTTCTTAACCCGAGCGAATGTAAAAAGTGAACGCATGAATAGGAATAACTATTTTTGTCGCATCGTATTACTCTTAGTTCTCCATATGCTGTTCGGTACGGAGTTGATGTAATCGTTGTAAGCGGAACATGGCGCCGGAACCGAGTCATTAAAAATGCATTTCCGTTCTCGTACGAGGTGCGTCGCGTTTGTTCCCTCTTTAAACCAACCTATTATAAAGCTGCTGAAAAGTTCCTGCAATCTGACAGTAAAGTGTCGTCCTTATATTATACATGTGCTTAAATATGGCTCGCTTAATGCCACGGTATAATATCAAAGTTTAATTAAAAAATTACGCGAAGGAAGTAGATTACAAAAAGTAACGGACATAAAAGTTACAATTTATCATCAAGAACGAATAAAGCAATTGTTTTAACGACTTGTTTACATAATTGGTAATTAATTTCATAAATGTTAAGCGCAACATTTGTAACTTTGGCAAAGTCGTAACCGAGTGTTTTCGAGTGTGTAAGATTATTGTGGAGCGCAGTCTCCAGGGTTAAAGTGAACCGAACAAGCATGCGCGCGGTAATGCGGCAATTCGTCATTTCTAAAGAGCTTATTTTGTGACACCTCGTAGCTGGCTTCAATTTAACTCGGATAATCCACTAGTTGGAATGTAAAATGAAACACTTGGAAACAAACGACGTAATTCGGATCGAACGTACAACTCCTTGCGTTGGGAAATGCGCAGCCAACAAAAATTTAATTCCTGATTTACATCGGCATCTTCGCTGCTCCTGACGCACATTCATCAACGCATAAGAGGATTTGCTGAATACACGGCACGCGTATTTGTTGTAATATATTATCATACACCGTTCGTTTTTTGTATCGCATAATTGCCAACTGTCAACGTTCCCGAGAGCATTGTAAAAAATGTTTCAAACTTATGTTTAAATTTGAGAGCAATATATGTAAAATGTATTAATGAAAATTGTCGAATAAATTAAATGGTTAATGTTTAATTCATTCTATTGTAAACAAAACGTTGCAGGGAATGTAGATTTTGGAACCGTTTTAAAACTGCATTTTTCGTACGATTTTAACAATTATTGACTTAATCCAAGTAAAACGAAAGACACCAAGTTTTCTCCTTGCTTCTCCTTCCACCTTTCCATAGCTAATTAATTAAATAGGGTTTTCACCTCGCCGGAGGTGTAATTTGGAATTCATTTTGTCATATTAAAGTGGACAAAATTATCGGTGTAAATAATTTGAATCTATGCAATCTCAATTTAAATCTTTTCTGGTTATGGTGTGTACCGAGAAAAAATTACTAGTAGTTGCTACTATATTTTATGACAACTCGGGAATGTGTGTGTATATTTATAGTATTTCTTATAATACACTGAAGAAAACCATTAAGAATTACTGTGCTGGAAGTTCAAAGCGAAGCCATTTGTACAATATTGGAAAAATTAGCGTGCCAGCACAGTAAAAATTACGGCAAAACACACCAAAATATTTAAAAACACGGTAATTTTTCCTATATTGTACAAATGGCTGCGCATTAAGGTTCTAGCATAGTAATTCTTGATATGTTTTCTTTTCAGTGTATGATATAGTATTTTAAATAAATAAAAGAACAAAATGTGACTAAGGAATGAAACCCGCTATCTCAGAGTTACCAGTCGCGTCCTTTACCACCAATCTATGCCGTCTTTTAGAAACACAAGTTTTATATTTATGTAAAAACTGTAATTGGCAAACTAAATTGATAAATATTACAACTTATATGTTACATTTAATTACGTCTATTAAATAGATTTACGAAAGTCTAATACCATTTCTCAATATTAAACACTTTTTTTTCAGTTGATCGGTATCAATCGGTCTATTTAATAGAAATACATTGATTCCCTTTTTTTAATTTATATTAAATGATATTAACAAAGATTAAATCTATTGAATAATTAAACTTATTTACCATTCACAATCACTAATCCTTTTTTTAAAATCAAAGGCAGATACTTTATCGTAATTGAATGTAATTGGGATAATTTAAAACCACTGTGAATCAATTCATTTCATTCAACGACACCGGGTAATGTCTACCAAATAAAAGGGCGCAAATTGAACAAATTACAAATGAGTTCTGCAGAGAGTTGTGCATCGAAAAATGAACATCGTTATTTAGCGCAATTACTCATGATAAATTTATAATAGCAGCCGCGCACTCTTCGGCAGTGAATTGCACTGCGGCATTTGCAAACAATTATGAGACGTAATGTGTGCAATCGCTTTGGCAAATATTTATCGTGCTTCGAATTATCCATTGTTTCGGGCGCTATATAATTTCGGGAGCGCCAATCTCCTTTCTTTATCTTACTGGTGCAGCTTTTGCCTGTGTGCACAGCGTCAAATTTCCATTTTGGGACTGAAATGCGTATTTATCACCGAGGGAATAAATATCGGTATGTCATAAACAAAGGCCTGCGACGATTGAAATCGTTTTCACAATGCTAGAATGGCAAGTGCTCAGACTAGCGTGGTTATTGCATAGAATAGCATTTGCAGTGTATGATACACTTAATCCGACACTCTTTCGTTCGAATTTTTTCCCTTTCAAAGCTTCAATTCCATCGGAATGTAAATGTTATATGATACTATTTCATGTTGAACTGTTCTATTTCATGTCATTCGCTTTGTAATGCTAGTATTAAATTTTTAATGAATTTTCGGGAGTACTTAACGATTGGTAAATTGTAATCTATTATTTCCTTTTAATCACATTTGAAGTAAACTTTACATTATTAACGTAAATTCCATCGAAATGCGTTTTACGTTGAAGCAATTTATTTTAGAATTAAAGGAGAAAGATAAAAGTCTAAATATTTAGTGTATTCGAGAAAATTAAATATTTACACTTGCATTTCAGTTTATCCTTATTATCTTACTTACTTCAATTTTCGCCCACCACTTATCTTTCAAATATTCCTCATTTCATCTGTTGGTAATTTTATTCAAGTTATACGTTTATAAATAATTAAATAAATACATAAATATATATATATATATATATATATATCGTTTTATCTTCGTGTTTATCTGTTTCCATATTTATATGCACACCGTCATAAAATCTTTACATGAATTTCTTGTACTTTAAAGCTCACTCATACATCTCACTAAGTATGAGAAGTGTACGTCTGCATCATTTTCCTTATACAATTTGAATTCGTAGCTCTATAAATTTCATGCTTATTATAACAATAAAAATTCTTAACATATCGTTTCGAGTAATGAAAATGTTGTATACAGTTTGTTACGGTGATATATCCCATTTCCAGTTTGATTTATTACCCATGAAAAAAGATTTATATAGGTTACCATATATGCCATCTATATAAAATTTTTTCATAGGTATATATGTGTAAATTTTTAACATTTGCTCATAGAATTTTTTTCATTTACAAATAAACAATTTTAGTACTTTAAGTGTTAAATTTAGTTATCCTTATTGTTTAACTATAAATTATAAAATCATAAAAAAAACTATCTAAAAACTACCAAGTTGTCATTGGTAGTTACAGTTTTGTATCTACGAAAATCGGCTAAGTTACTAATCTACAGTTTTTAGTATCATTTATTGATCATTTAATTAATCAAAATGTAAGAAATTCTATCCACAAAAAAATGTGAAATAATGTTTTATGTTTACACAAATGCAAATAATTAACCAAATATACTCGAAGCTCCCATTTTCCACATTCCCATTCTCCTCGAGCTCTCATTTTCATAAAAATTTCTTCCCCATTCTCATCAGAAATGTTCCATTTGTTTTGTTATTGAAACGCTATATCCGGTTCGCTGTTTAACCATTAATAACTGAATATCGCTGGCGGGAAATTTAAACTTGCTTAATTCATTAATAATTGTATACAGTTTAAGGCAGGTTACAACCGAAACAACCGAATAGAAATAACCAATGAAAATATACATGCGCTAAACATGTGCGCAATTGCGCCATAACGAAAATGAGAGCGTTTCCGGTCTCGAACATAAGGAAAGTGGGAGCTTCGAGTGTAGTTACTTTAAATATTTTTAAACATTTTGTCAACTTTCATCTAGGTCGTGGTCTGTAATGATTTTGGCGGGAAGTGATTAAATATTCTGTGATAAAGTTTACAATGTTTATGCAACCTTTCGCAACATTTTATTTTGATAAAAGCAAACATAATTTTATTATGTAAAGTTACTTTCGTTTTTAGAGATTATTTTTTATGTAAGCTACTTTAATAACTTTGCAAATTTACACTTTCATATGAGAAATTTGAATATAATTAAATTAAATTTTTAGAGATAAGTTGCATAAAAATATCTAAACTTGCTTGTAAGTATGCATTGTGTTCTAACAATATATCAACGAAATGGAATTTATTTTATTTACTTTCTCTATTAAGGCAAGAGTTTACGGAAAAGATGTATAGTTTCATTGCTTTCATATGTTCATTCTTTTTATAAAAAAGTGTAAACAAGTTAATTTAAAAATTTTAATCTAATTTTTTGTAAATGATTCGCACTTTTGACGTACGAGTTGCGACTGTCAATACAATCGAGTTTGATAAAAAATATTATGCAGAGAGTAAAAGCAAACAGATATTGATTTTGCTGTCTATTCGATAGATTCTAATAATTTTCACGTATATTCTTTACATACTTATTTTAAAAAAAACTTGAAAATTATTTCAAAAAATAAATTTCAATATGTAATTTACTTTTTGTATATAAACGGAAAATTAATGTAAAAATAGCAAAGAATGAATTTTTTTCCATATACTTTTCATCCCTCTCCTATTATACATTATTTCCTTTCAATATTTTAATATTTAGAGATTTTTATATTGTTATAGAAGTAAAGCTTTGTACGTTATTTTTTGTCAATCATTATTTAAAATAGCTTTTATTTCTTTACCAAGAAATGGGAATTTAAATCATAATTATTTTACTACAATTTATTATTCATTTTTAATAATTGTATCAAATATATAATTTATCTAAAAATTATTGTACTGACTTTAATTCAAACATCTTTTATTTATAATATATATAATTATATATACTCCTTTTATATACAATTTGGCAAACATCCGAAATCTCAAACGTGCAATCAAAATTTATCTAGAAATAAATGTTTCACCTGTGTACCCCACGAAAGATTAATCTGCTGTGTGGAGTATAAAAAGTTCATTGCCACATAAACTTTCGGAAACGGCTCAACATTTTAGAATCGACACCAAGAGCCTGTTTATTGTAAGATTTATTTACAGTTGCCGATGGTGCAAGCGACAAATTCGAAAGTATCTAATTGAAAGGACAACGTAACGTCCGTTAAAAATGAGCCAGGGACTAATTCCCTTTACGTTCTTCTTAATTGCATTTCTGGGTTCTCTCCTAAATTACAAAGAAGAAGTAGCGATCTATAACAGAACGTTGCTTGTCTTGCTACTACGAGCTTTCTAACAAGGCTTTGTTGAAAGCATCAAAATGTTAAAGCGGATCGACCAAACTCTTTTCAGCAATCATGCAGACTCATCTCCAACATCGATTATTACGGCTATGGAACATATAATTGTGTAATATCTATGGTAATCACTTATTTAAATACGCCTAAGGTGATTCTAATTAATAAATTATTTCAGATATTTTTTAATTGTTCATTAAATTATATCCATTCTTAAAAAGTAAAGCTCTCTCCGAACCGGCAGAAGAAATCTTAATGAGAGAAGATATTCTTAACATATGTAATTGTTTGCCTCCTGAATGGTACGTTTTTCTACTAAGAAAATGATCATCAACTGTGGTTGCTTGTTTCGCGTGAGATATTCAACATTTTTGTTATATTTTTGTACATGCACCTCAAAGCCCTATGAAATTTGCGACACGTCCGAACTACCGTGTCTGCATAAATATAAGTGCGAGTGGAGAACAGTGCGACGGTGAGAGAAAACGTGCTTCCGTTAATAACGAGGCAAAGATTCGCTGAGGAACTTTCGAACGAAATTTGTGTTTCGGCAAAGTGACGACGGTTCTACTTTGTTAAGCGTTTCGCAAATATTATGGAGGATCAGGAAATGCATTAGAAAAGAATGACGAGTTTCACGAAAAGCGTATACACGTCAAACGAGAAATGTATCTACCACAGAATCAATATTATACTTTGAGTTCTAAAAAGTTTGCCAACTTATGAAATTTATAATTTTGTTTGTTTTTTGGAAAGTAAACATCATTATGCCCTAATAATAAATTTAACTTCGCATTATTTTTATTTACACATTTGACTTCCAAATGTAGTTTTAGTTATCGTTAACTATTTCAGTTTGTTAATTAATTGGGGGATCAATTCGTGTTGACATTATTAAGTGAAATTGAAGAATGGTGTATCTATAAGTCAATTTTACTGTAAAACTAAAAATGAATGTAAAGTTGGGATATTTGTTTAAGATACGTCTTAGATGATCGATCGTTGATCTGCAATTCTTGCAGCATAGATAGTTCAGTTTTGTATGAAAATATCTACGTTTGAAGAAGAAGCAATATTTGATTTAATATATCAAATATTATGTTTCACGTTGAGGTATATTTTTATAATGATAGAACTTTGGTAGCGTACATGTCGTAAAAACTTTTTACTGAAGTAAAATCAATCAAAATAAAGATAAGTGTGTTTTATATATTTTGAAACATTTAAATATAATTAAATCATTCTTCAATAAACAGTAAATTAAACATTAAAATTCTACATTTAATAAATATTTGTAATAATCATTGGAAATGTTATTACTAAGTTGTTAAAAAATTGCATAGATATAGAAATAGTTATTAATTTTTTGGTCAATTAATATCAAGTTTGGTTCTCTCGGTGTACAATGAAAATTTTGAAATCTCTTGAAAAACTTAGTATGCGAGTTTCGGTGGCTGTGTCTGAGCCCTCAGGTTGTAAAAGTAATAATCTATTATAGTCTCTCTTTTCTAGAAGGACGTATGTTGTAAAAAGACGAAATCTTTTTTGTTTAAAAAGGTTGATGTCTGAAATTTAATTTTGACTTGTCAGAAGCTTTGCTTCGTCAAGATAATAATTTTTTAAGATCAACGGAATCTCAAATGTGTATACCACCAGACGTAACTTTATCGTCGTAAAAATCCGAAATTGAGTGTAAGACTTTTATCGCACATATAAAATGGCATGGCGGCATACACTTAATTACATTCTTCTTTACACATTATCACTGTAATATTTAATGCATAAATGTAACAGTGATATGTTCGACACTTTTATAAGACATACATGTCATACTGTACTACAGAGCAAATGACGCATATTAGGAGCAAATTATTAGTTTTATAAACGAACGTCATACTATAATTAAAAGTTATTTATATGTCAATGTTATCGAGTTTTTGATTTGATATGAAAAATTTATATTATAAAAATTATTAAAAAATAAAAAAACTGCACTAAAAGTTAACGACTATTATTAATGGTACAATATTAATGAAACAAGATTTTTTTTTCGTACTCTTATTAAATATAATATGAAGATAACTTCCTCATGATATTAATACATTTTTTTTATTTATATTTTGTTTATTAATACTTAATGAAAATTGAATTAGGAACAATGTATGATTAATTGATTTTATATAATAGGATTACAAAGTACAAAGTGTACTGTACACTTTTTTATCTTCTATTTAACTGCAGAAGTAAACAATGTTTAATCACACTGAGAGACAATTTCGGTTATCCTAACTATAAAAATAAAGTTGGTTTTAGAGTCAACTAAGTGTAGTCCACTTTATGCAATAAATATGTAAAGTTGAGTTAACTATGAAACAGACTTGAGAAAATCAATTAATAATAAAAATTAAATAATAAGGCTATAAAACATAATTACAATTAAAATTTTTTTAACGCAAAACTTTTAAGATATAATTTTAGTAATGTGTACTGTTTTTTGATGCCAATTTTAGTGAAATTTTTATTATATCAAGTTTATTTTATTGTTTTCGAAGTTGTTTTAGAGGAGCAATCAAATATGCCGCTGTATTTAGCGCAACTGCATTTTTATAGTTGACGCCAAAACCAACTATAATATAGAGTTGCGGTGGAAATAGTTCTGATAACTGCAGTTATATTTGTTACAACTGTATTTACAGTTATTACAACTAAATATGTCACAACTCTACAAATTTAGTTCTGATAACTTTGTATATTTCTCTCAGTGCACGAGAAAATTTGAAGCATTAATCATGAAAATGTGAAATTTTGATTCTTTACCTTTATAATACCATGAATTTTACGATACAAAGTATACATATTCTAGTCGTTTGAATATTATACTGGTAAATAATATTTATGTTTAATTTTCATCATGATTAACAATTAATTTATAAAAATTTTCTGAATTTAAAACAATTTCAGATCATTCATTAATATATTCACAAATCTGCAAATGTGTTAACTATTAAATTACTTTATTATTTACGCAAATACATAATAAAAAATTAAATTAAATTAATTTAAATATTAAACAATTAATGTCTCAAAATAATACGTTTTTGAAATCATAAATATATATTATTAAAATAACTTAAATTTATTTATATTTTACAAATATTTAATAAAAATTTAAATTTTCTAACACATTTTCAATATTTCAGTATTTAACAAATAACATTTAAAACTACAGGTTTTGAAAGTTAAATAAATTCTAACTTCTGGAGTTTTAATTTAATGCCTTGAAACATATGTAACTTTTTCTTCATTATAGGCAATATTGAACGATAAAACTTTTAAAATAAAATTTTTTTCAACTATTTTTCATCCCAGAAATATTTGAACGACGAGAAAATTTGTTTTACATTCTTATTGTGACATTTAAAATTATTGAACTTATTATTAAAATTTTATAAAGTTATTTCCAATTTACTTAAATTAATTACACTGAGAAAAAGAATTTATAAGAGTTATGCATATGTAATAATTGTTAAAAAATTACATTCTTGTATATGAGCAATTAAATGTATAATAACTGTTATTATGTAAGTCATTAATAATATTTTGGAATCAAGTAATTAATGTTACAAAATACATAATATTTATTAAATAATTAATGATATTTAAAATATTTTATATCACGTATTAAATATTTAATAATAATTATGCTGCTGTTAATATAAAGATCTGTATTTTATAAAGAATTTAATATTTTCAAGACTTTTGACACCCCTAATAACACAATATATTCTGCGAATATTCTGAAAATATCTTTTTCAAAATTAACCTTTATATCTATTTATTTAATGTTATCAAATCATTGTTATTAATTCATATTTTAATATTTATGTTTCAGTAAAACTAAAGTGATAAATATTAAAACTTATTTTTTCATAATAAACAATATTTAATAACAGTTATTAAATATATATAAGAAATGTTCAATTACATGTATTTCTTAATATTAAAAATTTCTTTTTCTCAGTGTACATGAAAAATTATTTTACACGCAGCTAATTGAGATGTAAAGAGACTCGAAATATGAGTGTATTAATGTGAAATAAAAAGAGAAACACCTTTTCAGTTAATTAAATTTAATTGAATAAAATAATCTGTTCATTTTATTAATTATTATTGTGACATTTGATGCTAGTAATTAGATTTTAATTCATTACATTATGAAATGAAAATGCTTTATATCCATTCTAAATGTGAACAATATTTTATTAACAGACTATAATATATAAAGAATTCACTACCGCTGTTCAATTTTTTCTCGTAATATTAGATGTTACATATTCTATTATAATACTAAAATGTTGGTGTAAATGAAAGAGTGAATTAAATTGTAAAATTTTATCTGAGAAACCATAAAATTATTCAGTTTTTCCAGTTTTCTATTTTTATAAAATAAAGATTATTTGTTTAATGTTGGATTATAAATTATAAAATAGTATTTACTTCTGTATTAATTATTATACTATTTTTAATTCAATGTTTTTGGTTTAATATTTATTTAGATAAAAATTAGGAAATATTTATAGAAGATAATATTATATAATTAAAGTGTGATACAAAGCAAAAACTTGATACAAAAATGAGATAAATATAGCATAAAGGAAAATGAACTCTTACATACATCTTCTAGTGTTTATACGCTTCTAAAATTTTATCGAGAACGTGGATTGACATTCCACTATCCTTTCTTGTTGGCGGACGAATTTGCGATAACAGAAAATGGTTTTTACTTTACCTTAGATTCTGATAATATTTACGAAATGTGTGTGAAATTCAAATTTAAATGAACAGAAATTATACTAAAAATAATTTTAATTTTCATGATGTCACTATGAATTAATCTATAATATTTATTAAAATACTGAACTCAAATCGAAATTTAAATAGGGCTGTAATCAGACCCTAGACTGTTCGAATTGAACTCTTGTAAAGAATAGCCGGATAGGGCCTGACTAAAACTGGAGTTATCACTAGTGTCCCACTTTTACATTTTTGTTTCGAATCAAAAAGAAGACTTGTGAAAGATGTAGTGTAGTGAGTTGTTTAATAATCATTTCCACAATGATAATAATATCTCTATATTACGTTTGTCACAAACTTTGACTTAATATTAAAGAAAACTCTTTGAATAATTTGAGGATTCGTTTGTTCCGTAAAATATAAATTTATATTACGTAGAATTTGCATACCAAAATACCATTTAATATTAAAAATAAATATACTTTTAAGAATACAGAATTTATATGTAGGTAAAAAGATTTTCCGAGTCGAAACATTACGATACCCTAGTAAAAATCAAACATATATGTTCATATATGGATTAAGAAAAAACATATATGTTTGATTTTTACTATGGTATTTTAATTTTTTTGTCTAATTGTGTAAACAAATGTAACTGTAAAAATGTGTTTTGATTTATAAATTTTTTTCATAAAGTTAACCGCTTTTCTCTTCAAAATATCAACGCACTATAAATTCTCATGCACATTCTTTTTTTTCCATTCACATCGGCGAAGCATTCTTTTCCTTTTTACTCGTCCAGTGAGGTCGAAGGAGGAATTGATTTATTCGTTGTGCACTTGGTACTCTCTCAGGATGAAATTAAAAATCTGAAGGCAAGCTAAACTGTAAATGAATTGAGATATTCATCAACTTAAGTCAAAAACTCGTGAAAATTATTAAACAATTTTTTTCGTTATCACAGAATCTAAGTAGTCTCTATAATAATTTAAAATTATTTTTATTTATTTTTTAACCGTTGTTGATATATTTACTTCTTCAACAATTGATTTATACATTCACGCAAATATATGAATTTAGTATCTGTATAGGCGTCTTATTACATATTCAAATATCAAATAATTTTTAGTGACCAAAAAATATCACGTTGGGCTTTTATTAAGTAAATAATTAATTTTCAGATTTTCGAGCACTATACTTAAAAATTGTAATAATGATATTTAACATCGTAACAAATAAATTCAATAGAAATTACATAAACAAATGAATATCCTAAAGCGAAATCGCTTTTGCATATTATTTGTCATTTTTTTACATATTTATTTATGTAAGTGTCGAAAATTAATGTGTGAACAAAACCGCGAAATTCGACAAACTTCCTGTGGTTATGTTGCAATTTCAACTTCTGACAATGCCTCCATTCGAAACCTCAGCGCACCGAAGCATTAGCACCCCTACGTCAGAGAAACCTTTAACGATGCAATATGCATCTCTCGTCACGATTTCCCTCTGTCGTGGCTAAGTTTCTGCTTAAATAAACGTGTCGTGTGGAGGCTGCATCGTTATTTAATAATTCAGCTACATATATATTCATAGATTGATGTAACATTTAGATATAAGGCGCACTTTATTACCGGAAGGATATTTCGGCATGATAATTTTTCTTCAAAGTTAACAAAGTAACTTGTGCAGAATAAAGTACTGTGGCTTAAACTACAACAATAAAGTACCGCAGAATTTACCACAGATAACCACAGGTCTTGTCGCGATTTCTGCAGATTCCGACACATTACAGTAAAGTCAAAAACCCAAAGCTATGCATTCAGCCATTGTGGTCTATCTTTGGGATTAGAACAAAAACTATAGTTCAGCAACAGTGGCAGAAAGTGTGGCAAAACGACTAATTAATCTGAACCACATTGTAAAAAATGTCATTATTAAAGAACCGAATTCGTCATCTCATAGTAACAGCCAGTTGTTTTCTCAGTCACAACCACTGTACGTCGTCGCTTAAAAATATAGGTTTTGCTTCACATATATGCGTGATAGGAAAAATTGAGTCCACGATCCCTTTGTGTAAACGCGTAACTGTTATCTGTGATGTAACAGGTTCCATTCCTTGTAATAAATAAATACTAATAAATTTTTCTCAGCGAGCAACTCAAAATTTATTTAATGCAAAAGAGACAAAACAATAAATAAAAATTATTGACGCATTTAAAAATAATTCAGCTTTGTTCGCGTTTCATTTAAAATATGTATTATTATAATTAATGGTTTTCTTATATATTATTTCGATGTGTTTAAAAATTTACATAACGTGGCTGCATTTTAAAAGTGGCCTAACTAAATCATTTTATTGTGAAAATTGTTACCGGAATTTTATTTCAGCTCAAAAAAGTGCTCGCGAGGCATTTTTCTTTCTTTAACAAAATTTTAATACCCTGTTAATTAGGGGACGGATTATGGCAATTTGCATTTGTCGTCGAGGCTTGCGCAAGTTCGTTAATTTCGCCCCCTTCAAATTTATTTTAATGTGTTTCATAAGTATCGACAGTTTTTGCAATTTCAGGTCTCGTGTTGTAGCATCTGCGCATCGGGTTTAGCAGACAAGGCCTAAGAAACTTTGAAAACTGCTATCGGAACTTGTGAACTACTTTATGCTTCACTAACTTCAATTAAATTGTGGAATATCAATTAGTAGGAATGTACTTACGCAGAGGCGTGTTTACGGAGTTCGTTATATCATCTGTTTAAAGTTTATGCACATGTCGTCGTCATTACTAAGCGACGGTCAAATCCAAAACTTTATTAATTGATGTGTAAGTTTCGAATTATTGATATTTCAAAATTCGCTTGTCACAACAGCATTGCGCTCAGTCACTTAGGATTAACGCCTAGCTTTCTTAATTAAAACTTTACAACTCATCGCGAATTCGCGTTTTGGAGCTGTTGCCATGTTGAATTTATTTCTCAAGCACAGTTGAGATTACTTATTCGATCATTGAAAATTTGTATAATTCCACAATTAAGACTTTTTTTATTTTTAATATTTTTTAGGATTTATCTTTATTTTTAAGTTTCTTTTAGGATACAGGTTCAGTATGAGTAATTTCTGTCTACTCGAAAAAAATAGATTGTTAAAATAACAGTACAGATTGTGCAATCTGAATTGTTAATTTAATCATCTATTTTTCGGAGTACGTATTATTACAGACAAGAAGGGCTGAAAATTATATTCTCCAGTTTCCATGCGATTGTTGAATATCAGTAGCCCTCGAGTGACTTAGTCAAGCTGGAATGTACTTTCCAACTATGTTACTGGCACCTTCGTCCACTTGATTAAATCTTCCGAGTAAATCTTACCACGAGGCCAACCGTACCAAAGGAGCTACTGCCTGAATCTGTTTCTCGAAGCAACCTGATACAGGTATACCTTTTACTTTTCAGACATACGTTTCTTTGGATATATGAGACACGAACTTCTTTAACAAGATTGCAAAACCGAATCCCCTTTATTGTATAGCTTTCGTAATTTAATATCATTTAATTGAATTTTCGAAAGTTCTTACGAACGCGGTGAAGATAGTGCGAAACAGTGCACCGATCACGTCAATGTTATATTTATGAAAAGATTTCTCAACTGAGAGAGCATCAGAAATGTCAGTGAATTTGTTTTACATCCAGAAAAATAATTTAGTAAATACAAATAAATTTACTTTTGTACGATTAAAGTTTTGTTTGCGTGTAAGATGAATATATATATATATATATTATTCTAATGGCAGTTTTGAGACCAAATCGCCATTTTATTGACTTGTTTACTGGCAGTTTTGAGGACATTTGGTAGTTTTGAGGACTGTCCCCAAAGTCACATTGTGAAACAATGGCAG
>JABFPN010001554.1:0-28067 GCA_022817305.1 Leptoteleia sp. ZL-2020 | reverse complement strand
GTACCATAACAACTTGTACAATACTGATAATCTCTTTTAAAATGTATTTTAAATATCACAAGAATTGTAATTTGTCCCCACTTTTACATTTAGTATAATAATTTTTATCCCAACTTTTTTCTCAGTGGACAAATAGTTACATGATTTATAAAAAAAATCTGTGAATATTGAATTAGAGTACGAAATATAAGATTTTGGGAAACCTAGTTTATTATGTAAAAATGTAACTCGGTAAAATGAAAAAGCATCAAAACGAATGTGGGTCGTAATTTGTGTTTCAGCTCGACAGGTTCAAAGAACCGCCAGCTTATGGTCCTATGTGCGACCTTTTATGGTCGGATCCCCTTGAAGACTTCGGAAATGAGAAGAATTCGGAGCACTTCTCTCACAACAGTGTTAGAGGTTGTTCGTACTTTTACAGGTGAGTCTTTGACGAAAAAATTTAATACCCCTAAATTGGAAACTTTTTCGTAATATTTTACGTATGAATCCCTCTCTTATTTAAACATAATTAATTCCCAGTAATTTTCAGTTTCAATTAAAACAAATTTTACTATTTATACATTATTATTATCATTATTATCATTATTATTATGGTTACGATTGTTACTATTATTATATGTAAAGTTGACTAATTAATTTTATAAAGAAAAATATTTTCTTATTCTTATAATAATTAATTTTTTAACATTTTAATATTAATTGGTATACATTATATTAGTTTACGAATTTAAATTAAATTAAATTAATTGATAATCGCATATAATGATGAAATTTATTCAAATAACACGAATTTCTTATCAAAAAACATTTGCATTCGTGCGGACGCAATTTCGTGTTGATAGGAAAATTTTAATTACACACGCTTAAATTCTCTTCAAATGTCAAATTCTACACCGAAAGTAGATAAGTATCCACATTTCAACGGTCGTGTTACATAACTGAAATAAGATTGACATTGTTTTTGAGCCCTCTTTTAATCGAACAAGACCAACATTTAGATAATATTCAAATGCAACACCCACCTAATCGCCACCATTAAATTTAGTCAAGATGTTCTCGCTCGACCCAAACGTCCAGGTTTTTATTTTATTATTATTAGTTTGCACCGCAATTTCTGTTCCTTTTTCACGATGGCTCATTCATTTTCACATAAGTGTCAACTTGAATTTTCAATAAAATGTTAATTGCGGCATAAATATCTGGGTGACACTTGTAGAACATCTTGCTGAATTCTCTATGAAAAGATTCACAAGCATTACTTAATGACGCTGTCTCTGAGCTATATAAATGAGGAAAAGAAATAAACTATCTTTAGACATGTTCTTATTAAATCGTTCCATGCAATTTTGTTTTATTTATCTGTTTATTGTCACTTGAAACAATTGTCTCAAGTCGCAAATATTTTTAGAATTATTTTTTATCCTTATTTGTATTTTACTGCGTTTATCATTATTTTTTTAGTATTTTTTAAATATAAAATATTGCATAACATGTCAATTGTAGGAAGTTAAATATTTAATGAGATTTTAATTTTATAAATAAAAATAAAGTTATCTCTTATTTAATTAATAAAATGAAACTCTTGTATGTTTCTTTGATACTTCACTTTGATACCACTGCTGTACGTTTTATCGAAAACATTTAGACATGGTTTAACTTTTCTATGTCTTGTACTATATAATAACAAGTGAAGACAAAACAAGATGGACAAGAGATACAAATCGGAACTTGGTTAACACTGGCATGAATTAATCACGAAAGCCTGTTACTATACGAAATTCAATTGTTTACATTTCATACCGGATCTTGTTATTATTTATGCTTACAAGATTAATTTTAGAAATGTCAGACATTTATAACCGTAATGTGAATCAACTGTAAATAACAACTTATCATTAAATACATTATAAACTATTAATAGTAAAGTTATTATTTATATCATTGTTCAGAAGTATAAATTGATACACTGAAAATAATGTGACCGAAAATACTAATTTTTTAACATTATTTTGAATACATAAATATTACTGCTTTTAAAAGCAAAGACCCCAATTTTAAATGTTATTTTTATACTTAAAACAGAATATGTAATTTTTTAAAAAAAAGTAATTTTTATTGAAAAACTGACACATGTCTGAAGCAAAGTTAAAAACAGTAATATTTTATATTACATTTTTCTCAATGTATAAACTATGGTTTTCTAAAACTCAAAGCTCAAGAGAAAATAAAAAAAAATATCGTAACTTTTATATTAATTAATTTCACAAACGAAGGTTTTAGTGAGATTATAAAATAATTCATATTAATATTGCTTTGCCCACTTGCCTCTTTATTTACAATATAAATGATTAAAAAACCGAGTTCTGTAATATTTTTAACTCAAAATAAAACAAAATTATTTATTAAGAATTGCGGAAATAATCGGTTGTTGCTCTCGCAACGATATTTGCCCAATTTTGCATGCATTGTTTAGACAATGTCCGACGACGATAAATCTTGACCCAAAGCCGAGACATTTTTCTCGTCTTTTTTCTCGGCTCTTCTTATTTTCCCTTTATTTGTTACGTTTTCCCCTCGTTATCCCGACCATCGGGTAATTAGTCTGTCGTTTGTCTCGCGAGCAAGCAGCCAGAAGCAAAATACGAGTCGAGAATGCTCCTTCCTGGTTGCCAATGCGATGCCCAGGAAAGATGCCGTTCTTTAAACGCAATGACGGCGAATAAAAGAATCGCATGCAAAAATGAACACGTGTGTCATAAATGCGTCTATTTGTGCACTACACGTAAAGTGCACATGTGGCCCCAGCGAGATGTGTTTATTAAAGACTGAGCAAACAACTATTGACTATTCAAGACAGTTGTGTCTCATTTTTATTGCAAATTAAATTCTTTCAATGCCTCTCGTCCAAACAAATTCGACGCGCAATATTATTTTTTAAACTATACCTATAAAACGCGTGTTTGGAAAATCATTTATATGTCACGATAACACAATTTCTCCAATAACAGAGAATATTTTTGGTACATTCTAAAAATGTTTTGAATATACCAAAGAGAAGTATTTTAATGTCCGAATCCAGAAATATTCACAGTATATTCGTAGAAAACATTATTTATTTAACATTCCAGAAATATAATACAAATATTTGTGGGGACGGATGTATGAATAATTTTGAAAATTACTTCTGAGACATTTTCAAATATTCTTTGGTATTAGGAGTTGTAGTGTCGTCGCATTGAAGTGAGTTAGTGAAGCAGGAACGCATCCAGTCGATGAGTGGATGTTAAAAAATGGATTTTAAAAATTATTTAGCAAATGAAAGTTAATGAATCGATACTTTTTAATCGGTTTCATCATAAAACCGTTGATATCACTCTGAAAGTCAAGTTTCACTGAAATGTCTATAATCAAATTACTTGAGAAACTACTTGAACTGTGTTTTTATATTCAACGATAACTCAATTGCGCGTCTATGACTAAAGAATGATCCCAAGAAAACAGTTGTTTATTTTCCCCGAAGACGAATGAGGTAAAAAGCAGGAAAGACGGCGCATGAATTTTTCTCGACGAATGTCGCGTACCGCTATGCGCGTTCTTTTCCCGATCAAAGTGCGCATTTCGCAAAACGCTGGAAAACATATCTCTTACGCTCGCTCTACGATTCGATTATACCGCAAATTCAAAGAAAATCTTGTCGCTTTTTCTGCTTGGCTATCTTTTCGTGACAAAGATTTTCATCTTCAAAAGAACGAGCTTGAAGCATCTCGAAGGCTCTGAAGAATTTTGAGAACCGCCGAATTTATAAAGGTTTCTGACGGGGGACCTCCTTCCAGATGAATTTTCGCAGAAAATGGACAAATTGATAGAGTTATATGAGGAAAAATTGTAGGAACCGCTGCAAAGACTGACGGACTACTCCGTCGAGTAAAACTTAATAGAAACTTTTTGTGATGAACATTTAATTGGATTTCGTCAGCGTTTGTTTAATTAATAAATGTCTCCATTTCTTTTATTCTTTTATACATTGAATTATTTTATTAAGTGCACTTATAAAAATATAATAAAATAAATGAAAATATTATATTATAATATAATACACTTGTGCACTTCTGATTATTTAACCATTTAAAATGTGAGGAATATTTGACATTTGAGTCGAACAAATTTTAAGCTCTATAAGCATTAAATTAAATTACTTCGATTGCATACGAAACGATCCATTTATTATACTAAGAAAAATGTGAACAAATAAAATACGATTTTTGTTAGTAAATCAAATGCATTAGATGCATTCTTTCTGTTATCTGATATAATCATTGAAAATCAATGTATTCAGATACTGTATACAATGAACTTCAAATACTTAAAGAATTTAAATATTAAGAAGAGATATATTTTCCAGTGTTTTGCAAAATCTGCACTTTGATCGGAAAAAGAACGTAACCAAAACGACTCCTGCTGTTATTGTTAAGCTATTAATATCCTACAAGGTAGAATGTTTATTAATCAAATATATAGTTTTCATCGCTGAAAACATTTGCTGAGATCCGAATAAAACCATAATCAGAGTATAAGTTCCACACAATTCAATTATTAGTTCGGCCAATTACCATGATAATGTCTTGACAATAATTTTAATTTATGCTAATACTTATATTGCCAAACACAATATTTAAAATGTTCTCTGAAATCGACTTCTTATTGACGTTTTGCAGTTAAAGCATGATACTTGACAAAAAATTTGCATATTTTATTATTTTCTAAATTTAGTCTACCTTGAAGATAATAATTAAAAATAATCAGTGGGAAATAATCAATAGAATAATAAAAAAAGTTAATTCAATAGGCACTTGTCTATCAAAATAACAAATCTAAACATTTTCAATGTGCACGAAGGAAAAAGTTTAATTCAAAATTATCACATACCGTGGAAAATAATATCAAGTATTAAAATCTTTCATATTACAAACAATTACTGTAAGAAGATTTAAGATATAATATTTAAACAATGATAATTAATTTTCAAACAACTGTTGTTATTTTGTTTGGGGGAAAATTAGAATTATTTCTACGACGCTATAAAGAATACTAACCGAACAATTTCTTCACAAAAGCCATTCCTTTTTTGCTTTCGCATTCAAGAAATTATAATCATAAAATAAAGCGAGAACTTCTCAATTATTAACTTACACCAATTATATCTCATTCGCAGTTGCTTGTTTTTTTTTTAATTGTCATTTCCCCTTAATTATTTCTAACAAGAATAAAAGAAGCATCGAAGTTCTTCTAATTAAGTATTTACTAATTACACTTTCATTCTCGTCTTCATTTTAATTACTTTTTAAAGCACGAGATAACAAACAATGATCTTTCGTGCAAACATAACGCAAGACGTAACACAAAATGATTCAATTCGAGCGCAAAATAAGAATCAAGCCAATCAACAGTCACGTTTTATTGGCTCGTAAACAACGCGAACATTATATTAAGGTGTGATGTAATCACGGTACGAATTCGCGAGCGTAATAGCTCGCCTAATAATTCATTTCCATATCGCGCTTTATAGTGTTTAGCGCGCGCGATCGGGAGCTCGATTTTTCGATCGCACAGCTGCGCTCGTTTTTGCAGCTCGCGTAAACAAATTAGATTCCCGTCGAAAGAGTACTGGACAGTTTCGTACGTGTACAGCTGACCTGGCTCAGAAGCGTGAGAAGTATTAATGCCAAGGCGATGCAAGGTCGTCACCAGAGACGTATTAATATACGAGAGTGCACTTCGCGTGCACTTTCGTTTTGATTTTACAATGTAAAACAACATTTAACATTATAAATCGGTATTTTTTATATATACGTGTATATTAAATTGAGGTCGTGTCAGAAGACAGAACGTTTAATAATAATTTTAAATTGTTATCGTACGACGATGAGAATTTTTAAAGAAATTAAATTGTAAATTAAGGAGATGGTAATTTTATATAATTTATATTCTGTAATATTTTATTTCATTTAGTTCTTGTAATTAAAATTTACTTGAAATTATAATATTTAAGATAAATTTATCACCTATTAAAGTCAATTTTATGTGTATGATCGGGATATTTTAAATGTTAAAACTTTGTATTTCACATGTTTTATGAAATTGTGCAATACAGTGCGAGAATAAGTGCGAAGTTTATATAATAATAAACCGTGAAATTAGGCAAAAATAACTGAAGTATTGCGAATTTGTTTCAATTCTGCGTGAATATGCACATTATGTAATTTGAATCATGAATGAACGGCCATAAAGTGACAAAGATAGATCACTGTACGTACTGAGAAAAAATAACTTTACAAATGCCGTCAAGGCATTGTAACAATCGTGAAATATTTGAGCGAAAGATAATATTACAGCATGGTAAAATTATTGAGGTATATTTTATAAGAAAATAAAATGATAATTATCAACAAATACGATCAGATTTACATAAATTATACAAAAAACTAATATTTTTGTACAGGAATTTTTCATGTTTTTCAAATTTAAAATACACAAATATTTAGAAAAAAATTTAATTTGCTGCATTGTAAATAAATTTACATAATTAGTAAAATATTATTTTTAATTATTGATTGACCATTTACAAAGTATTCCTGTTTTAAAACCTCAATTTGGAAGAGTAATGTCAACCTTTAAAAATCAGACATAAAAATGGACATTACATGGAACATTCCTGAGACGCTTTATGATGATCATCATAAGCACAAAGATGACATATTTTATCGATCAAAAACGCCTAAAAACATTAATGAAAACCGCCAATAAAAATCTATAAAAAGTGCCAAGAATTGTAAGTCGAAAGTACCATTTGTTTTGGAACATAAAAGGAAAAAAAATTATATGGCAACATTTATTGCAATTTCTATTTCAGAAAAATATAATGAGTTTTATTTACGATTCATTAAGAGCATTAAGAACTTCACAATATAATATTATTAAAAAGTGGACAAATTGCAACAAAAACATCCATAAATAATGATTATTGTCCATCAAGAGAATTTAAAATTATAGTGAACGTTAAAAGCTTATCCATTAAATAGATATTAATGAAAGTATTGAATTAAATAAACACTAAACGTTTATTTAATATTTAAAAGCATATCGTTACTTCGATTGAGGTATTGCTGGTAATAAGAAAAGAATTGACGGAGATCTAAAAAATAGACTTTACCTTACAAATTGAAAAAGCTTTCATCGTAATACACTCATGTTTAACAAAATTATGTAAATTTGAAAGTAAGTATATATGCCTGCATTTCGAATAGTGTACTTTTTTCTAGAACACGGCGAGAAAATGAAATTGAGGTGCGAATTAATAAATCAATGCAATACTAAAAGAGTACTCTGAAAAAAAATGTCGATTTAATTATAACTTTACAGCCTGAAAATTATAATGTACAATTTTTTCATGAAGTTTGAAATGCAATCCCTCTTTACAATTAATTTGTTAAATAAAAATCTCTAATGAGAAGCTTAAATGAAAATATAAAGTTAGTATCAACTAATTAAAAAAAGTGAAATAATTAATATCTCCGATATTATTACATGTATGAATATTTTATAATTAAAATTATAAAGAAGTTTATTATTAAAGGGAAATGTCAGTCGTTTATTTTTAGGTTGGTGTATTTATTATTATTTACATTACAAAAGGAGCGAAATTAATATTTGAAAAAATATGTCATTTCGGTATGTGGACCAAATACAATGATCTTATACTCGTCCTTGATCTGGTGGAATAATTAATTTTTCTTTGCCCATTAATTTCATTGAATTATCATGCATCTATACACTGAGAAAAATTGTATAATGAAAATTATTATTTTCTATATAATAATCCATGGATATGAGTGCAATATAACGATTCAATACCAATAAAAATTATATTATAAATATCGTAATTTCATCTACATTTATCAGAAGTAATTTTATCATAAGCAAATTTTATACTTATATTCTAAATATATCCTGATTGTATAACTTTATCCACAAAATATTCGTATAATTAAAAATATTTTAGTTCGCGTGGGAATAGTACCGCGGATGTAGGAGGGGCGGAGAGAGGGGGGCAGCCTTCCGCAATTGTAAATAGCAGCGATTGAAAGCGGCTCCCCGGAATCAACGCGCTTGTTTCGCCTCGACCGTATTGTCGAGGGCGAAGTTGTGCGCGCGATAATTCGAAGGATGAAAAGCGTGGCCGCGATCCCGCGGTCGCTCGTAATAAGTATAATTAAAAACATAAAAAAGAAAGGGAAGAAAAAAAAAAGCAATCGTGGAAGAGTTGGCACGCACTTTTGAGACGACGGCCTGATCGCGCGATCACGTGCGCGCTTGTTCACATTGCGCGGTACGCTTTCGCATTATAAAACACCGCCGGCCGTAATTTTCTTTCGTCGGTGTGTTAACGATAAAGCGACACGCCACGGCGATTAGATTTCGGTGCGAAGTGACCCTCGAGAGTGGTCGCGCGCCAACCTCACCAGCACGCGAGCCTCGAACGTGAAAAGTTGCGAGCCTGACAGCGCCCGGGATCATTTTATCTCGACCGATAAGGACGCTTATAAATTATAATACGCCGCACGAATCATCGGCGTCATCGCGAGCGCCGACCGCGACCGTGCTCGCACGATCGATCACAACCGCATTATTATCCGGAGGATTCGAGGTTGAACTTGTAATTCGGCCAACGCATTGTCCGCACTTTCACAGTCACACACTGAAAAAAAAACTTTAAGAATTACTGTGCTGGAACCTTAAAGCGAAGCCGTTTGTACAATATAGGAAAAATTACCGTGCCAGCACAGTACAAATTCTGTTAAAACACACCAAAATATTTAAACCCAGAGTAATTATTGCTGGGATGGCACGGTCAGGTTTTCCTATATTGTACAAATGGCTTTGCTTTTAGATTCCAGCGCAGTAATTCTTAATAATTAACCGGTAAGAAATAATTAATCAATGGTAAATATTAAAATTTAGGAAAACTTAATCAATGTTCTTTGACTGAAATTAATATTTTCTGCATAAAATTTCTGCATAATTATACAAATCGTAGTTTTAAAAAATTGCACATATCTTCTTAAAATTATATTATTTTATTTCAAATCTATAAAACAATCCATATAATCAAATTTATATTTAATTATAATTTCTTTTACAAAGTAATGAAAATTAATAACAAATTATGTAAAGGCTGTTCATACCAATAACAATTAATTGTAATTTTCATCTTATTCTTCTCGCAGAATATGAAGTGTTGAAAAATCTCTGAATCAACTTTTCAGTCACGTAATTCGATTTTCTTTTTTCGGTTGGATTAAGGGCATACTGAATGTGCAGATCTCTGCATTACCGACTATGGTTTCAACATCAATTTTGTTCTAATCTAAGTGGCAGTAAATAACTAGAAATTTCGTTTTCAAATAGAGTTAAATTACCATTACTTTTACTCAACGCATTGATCTTGGCAACGAATTAATAATATAGTTTAATATGTACACGGAGAGAAAAGATTAATAAAATTTACTGACATTCTTAGTAAACTGGTTATATATTGGCAAAACTTGAAAAATTACTATCTTAAGTTAGTAAAACGTATCAATTTGTTGAAAATGATTCTTAGAAAGCTGACACTTTTTACTAACTTAGGATAGTAATTTTTCAATTCTTGCAAGTATATGACCAGTTTACCAACAATGTCAGTAATTTTTATTAATCTTTACTCTCCGTGAATAAAATATGAATTACATTTTTTTCACATTGATGATAAATAATTTTAGTATGTAAATAAATAATTAATGAAAATAACCTCACTATAAATAATCATACCACGACGATAAATAATGCGCACTCTATTAATTTATTACCAACGTAATTAGTAATAATTTTTAGAATCACTTCATTAATTATAATTTTCATGAAATAAAATAATATTGTCGTTAATAGAAATTATTTCAATTTTACATCGAACAGAATTAGTGTTATATATTTTTAAATGAATCATTGATTCGATAAAATATCATCTTTTATTCAAAGTTTTACAACTATTATTATTATATGTCTTATTGATAAAATATGGCGATGTATCTAAGTTATGATCATGAATAGTAATATCCAATTTACCACAGTATGAAGTGATTAACATAATTTCAGACAAGTTATCGTAAGTCGTGTGTTATTATAGGGGAAAAAGCGGTTTAAGTATAACGTATCACTTGATCTAATTTCAACTTAGGATGCGAGCAAATTAAATATTAAAGAACACGAGACGGGCCAATTTATTTTTCATGCGATTTGTTAAAAGGAAGTCCGGATAGAGTTGCTCGCTCGAATTAACAGGGAACAGTGCCGAGAGATAGGGAGAGCAAAATTTCGATGGTAATGGTCGTTAAATTATAGCTACGGGAGCCGAGTTTTTTTCATTTTTTTTTCTTTTTATTTCAAGCGTCGACTAAAGAGGCTGTTCAGCCAGTAATTCAAATTGTCATTTTAATAATTAATGCCCCCGAAAGGATCTGTGTACCGAAGCTGGTAATTCATTTTGGAAGGACCTCATTTTAGATAATTCCATAGGACAATTCTTTTGCTCCTCGAGTCAATTCGAAATGCCCTTGAAAACTTTCATCCAAATTTAATTCCGAATTCTAACACGAACAATATCATTATTTTATATAATTTGATGGGTCGGATTTTATTTAAAATAACTCCTATGGAAAGCTTGGAAAAATAATAATATTATACATCACACTTTTTTTAGAAAACATATTATAATAAAATGTTTGAATGTAAACAAAATATAAATTTTAATCCAATTATTTTCTGTATGTATTCTATATAAAAATTAAATAATAGGATATTTGTAATGATAAATAATCAGTTTTAGTATTTCTGCCCCCATTATTTTCAATAAGTATTAATATTTTGTATTATAAAACATTTGTTCTTTTAAATTTAATTATAATTCATTAATTTTATATAATAGTTTTCTTAAAACTAATTTCTTAAAACTAAAATAGTTTTCTTAAAACTAAATGTCATTTACTAACAAGCTATATAATACCTAAATTAACACCATCTCTTACTTAAAATATGTATAAAGTATCAACTCCATTAACTTTGAGCAAAGTTCCAAATTAGCAGTAGATTAACCAAGAAAAATGGCTATTATAATTGCCACCAAAAAAGTACTTTAAAGGTCGGAGTTTGACAATTTTATTTTTATGTTAACTAAAAGTTGCATTAGTTAGTAACAATTGTGAATCTCACAGATTCTCCCTTTTATCATCATAACTAAAATAATTTAATAAAATATCAAATAGAATAATGCCGGTAATTTTACTCCGAATCTCTTCCATTAAATTTATACGGGGGCTTTAGTTCAAATCTCGGTTAAAAAAGTTAATACATTATTTATATCTCCACAAAAAGATCGATAAAATTATAATATCGTCAAAGTATTTCGTTTTAGCATAATCTTTCTCGTATCATAAACTAATTCATTATTCAATGGGCGAATTTTAAGCGGCGTTCAGAAATTCATCATTAAAAGTAACCGCGCAATAAAACGACCCATTAAAACTGCAATGACTTTTTTTTCGATCGATCAATCGAACTTTTTGTCGTACTTCATTATGACACGTCTCCGATAAACGGCCGTAAAAAACAATTAAAAAACAGAAGTTAGGATTATGTATCCAAAAATAACGCTCGTGGAATAATGAACACAGACTATATTGTGCAAAACATTGAAAGAAGCTTAATGAAATTATCTCAAATAATGTTGTCCATAATGAAAACGTTTTGTTCTTGATTGGTTCTCTTTGTTTGTTTATCAACGGCACATGAACAATTGGCGTTCCGTGCCAATTGTTAGCCGATCAACGGTAGCCATTCTTATGCCATGCTTAGCCATATTGTTTTTTTCTACATAAGGAATTATAATACGAGCTTTAATTGATGTCTAGCTATGTGTAAAAAGAAGAATTGAAATTCTTAAATGAAACGAAATTAAATACAGTAAAGTTTGTGAAATATATTTAAAAAAAAGTATTAAGAAAAATATATAGCTATCAAGGAATATAACCCACTACCCTACAGTTACTAATCACGCTCTTTACCATCATACTCCATCGCCGCTAGTAAAGATTCTCGTTTTCATGAATCTCTAGTGTCAATGTGATAGGGCGTGGCCTAACCTTTTCCGGTCACAAATATTTGCGAAGTATTCAGAAAAATTTAACAGTAAACTGTGATTCGTGTTACATTTTTAACAGTAAATTGGAAACATGGTAGAAAGTAAAATTTCATAATTATAAAGAGTAATAATATAATAATTGCAGATAAAAGTTTACTGCCAATAATACGAAAATAATTATTTCAGTGTTTACTGATATATGATGTATCCCAGGCAATGTTTTTCAATCACTTAATAAGGATGCGAAATATCAACAAGATTATTTTTTGTATTTTTAAATCCAACAAAGTTGTATGTGTAATATGTAAATGGGACGAAAATTGATGTTACAATAATTACATCTGTTACAGTTATGCGGCGTGTTGCGACTTTTTGCACAATAATAACCTATTGAGCATCATAAGGGCGCACGAAGCGCAAGATGCCGGTTATCGCATGTACCGTAAATCCCAGACGACGGGCTTCCCGACGCTGATCACCATCTTCAGCGCGCCCAACTATCTGGACGTTTACAACAACAAGGTCAGCTATTATTCGCTCTAACTTTTTCATTCACTTCAACAGAGAACAAAGCGTGGATAACAAACAGAAAAAAAAATAAAAATAAGAGGAAAATAACGGAAAAACAGATCGATGATCTGCGCAGCTAGTTACGCATTGGTTTCAACAAACGCGAATTTCATCACACGAGTCGAATTAAATACACACGTTTTATCAATACTTTCTTTTATTTGTAACGCTCGAAGTTGATGAAACAGCCAACAAAAATTTGTTTATAGCTTAATGAACGATAAAATAGCCAATAATCGACTTTTCAGTTCTGTAAATAAAGTTTCCTGACTAAGTGTAACCCTAGTAAAAATCAAACATATATGTTCATATATGTTTGATTTTTACTAGGGATAAGACTCATTTAACATAACAAATAATATAAATGTCTTGAAAATAATTAATTAAAGTTTAATGTAATATTATAATAATATTAATTAAAATAAAAGAATTATATATAATTGAAGAAAAATAAGATAAATTCAGAAAATGAGGGAAGTGAAATTAAAATATACCATTAAATTTTATCATCTCATTTAATTTCATATAATTTTTACTACTTTACCAAATAGTTATTGTGTTGCGTTATTTAATCAGGAATTGTTCATCCGAAATTAACGGTAAATGAAATCGTCTAGTAGATTCGTTTCATTTTTGAGATATTTAATTGATTATTCGATGAAAGCAAAGTGTATATAGAGTAACGAAGCGTAAACTGTAATCAGGGATATTGCATGATTATGATCAGACGCAATTTATGATTGTCATGGCTTAAGATTTTATGCCGCTCGGCATTATCCTTGAGCCGCTGTTGATAATTTTATGCGATCCGATTATATTTATACTTAGTTCTTATCTTTCTCTAACTTTTTTACATGTTTTACATAAATAATATCTTAATTATCGATTTAATTGCAAACAAAGAACTATATAACTTTTTCTACCTAAATAAAAGACAATCGAATTGATGATCAGTATTACGAAATAAATTTATTAGTCATTAATGGTATATATTAAACTTATACTGGTTATATTTAATAAACGAAACACACGAAGAGAAATACCGTTTAACAAATTATAACGTATATATAAAATCTCTAATTTGTTAAACCTTCTCAATTTTACTTCTGCTTGATTTAATATCTAATGCAAAATATTGAATAATGTTATTAATTTCTAAATCGAATTTCAGGCGGCTGTGCTCAAATATGAGAACAACGTGATGAACATCAGACAATTCAATTGTTCACCACATCCTTACTGGCTACCGAACTTCATGGACGTATTCACGTGGTCTTTACCTTTTGTTGGGGAAAAAGGTAATTTTCAACTTTAATTTTAATATATTAAAATGTTTAGGCTTAAATAAATTAAATTAGATTATAATGTGTTGTTTATAATACCAATATAACATACATGGATTTGAAAATTAATTTTTTAAGTTAATTTTCTTATAATGTGGTTCAATTTACTTTATAAATATAAAGAATTTATACGTTTCTTCAATATGCTTTAATTGTTAATTGTAAAACTGTAATAATTGCTGCAGAGTTAAAGAAATTTTATAGCTTCCTATAAAAGTTATAGTTTTGGTACACTTACAAACATAAAAACATTCTCGACATGTTCCATAAACAACTTAATGAGTTCCACTCAACGCATCTTTATTTATTACGAATTCGATGAAAACAAATCCACAAAGGATGTTTATAAAAGAGGGAAATAATTTTTCTTCTTTGCTTTTATTTACAATAAATATCCGATTTAAATGTATACAAAACATAATTGTTTTCACAATTACAAAAACAATTTCTTATTTTTTCATAAGTACTTCTGGACATTTACTCAATTAAAATATAATGGTTTATAAAACGAATGATAATAATATACTTTGTTATAAAAACAGACGAATTTTTTTAGATAAGATAATAAAAAAAACTTTCTACCTTTATTTAAAACAAAGTAATACAAGTTAAAAAGGTATACAGTATTACGAATATATTAAACATGCTAAAAGAACCAACTCTTCTGCTCTTAAAAGTCAGAGCTAATAAAAAGATTATAAGAAAAAAGAATAGTGAAATTGTAAAATAATACACTTCTACGATAACAGCACAAGTCAATTATTAAAGTATTATTTCAAGTAAATTTAATGGATATTATAAAAGTATGGCGAAATGCACTTTGGAAATGCAATTTTGCAAAATTTTTGGTGGTCAAAAGAATTTATAACGATGAAAATTCTTATTCCATTATAAAAGCAGCAGAATTGTTATTGCTGTTTTTTCCATCGTAAAATTTAATATGAATAAAAAATAATCATAATTGGTAATAAATAAATCAATCAATACAAATTTGTTTGAATGAAGTTTGATAATTTTTTACAAAGTTAACTAATATTATTAGAAGGAATAATTTTTTTTTGAATATTATAGTAAATGTTATTTTTCCCTTGTTGTTATAAACTGATAGGCTTCCCAATTATCTACCAATTTAAAAATATATCATAAAATTACTACACAATAAATGCAAAAATAATAAAATTGATTTTTGAATTGAACAATAATCTTATTATGTACGTCCACGAGCACGCATGTTTATGACTCAATAGTATCACATTCACATTTGTCAATTATTGTGGAATTTGGAATGGAATTCGTAGCATGAAACTCGTAATAGGGGCGTTTCAAGTGGAACTTATTAAGTAGTTCATATAACTTGTCCCATAAGAGAGTTCTTCTCAGTTTAAAAGTTCCATTTATTATTTTAATAACTTAAGAAATATATGGGAAAAATGAACATTCATACTTCTTAATATAATGAAATTCGTAAGATTCAAATTATAACGTAACGCAATAGGAAAATATTACTATCGACAATTTATAATTTTTCATAAATTTCTTCAATTTATGCAAATTGGCAAGGAACTTAATTAATTAAACTTTCTAATGAAACTTTCGTACACAAATTAGACAGTTAAAAAAATTTAGTTAATTAAATTTGACAATTGTACTAATGGGGAAAATTTTTGTAGTCACGGAAATGTTAGTGAATCTCCTCAATATTTGTTCGGACGACGAATTGATGAGCGATGGCGACGATGCACTCGAAGAAGGTAATGTCCGTTATCAGTCATCATTTACAATATTCTCAAATAACAAACTCATTAATATTTGGTACAATTTTTATTGGTTCCCGCTAATTAATTTCACCCCCATCTGCGTCATCTACGTACACTTTTACGCTCGGCCAATTCTCTTCAAATTTACTTAGAAGTTGATTTATCATTATTTCTGATTAATTAGCAGTAACCGTACGAGCGTAAAAGTAAACTTTCGTACCAGGAAAACTAAAATGTTATATATATGTATATTCTCTTGATAATATAATTGTATAAATAATTTATAAAAATATAATTGTGTCATTTTAACATTTTATCTTATTTCAATTTACACACAGTTATAATTTGTAAATAATTTTTTTTGCAATCTTCCTATATAATAAGTAAAATAAGTCAGAAGTGAGTTTTTAATTGTAAATGAGATTATGCCAAATCTAAGTTCATCAACCTTCAATATAACATTGATAATTTATAAACTAAAATATATTTTTGTTTTCCTGGTGCTGACGCAATTTACAAATGATATATTGACGCAAAAGAAGACTTTTCTTTTCTGCCGCGAAACTGAGTGAATTAAAGTTCTGCTAATTCGACACGCGAACAGTCAAACTGAATTGATCATCAAACTGTAAATATGTTCTCATTAGCAAATGAGAAATGTTTACCAAATTCACGCGCACGCTGATTCTTTGTTGTCTTTCTTTTGTTATACCTTCGTCTAAAAATCAAAATTTAACATTTGTATTGCACCCTCATACCACAACTGCAATGCGTATATTTACGGCAATAAATATATGATAAATATGCACCAGAATAACGTGCGTATTTACAATTTGCTATTCGTAGAAACAAATTGGATCAATAATTATACTTTTTCTATGAATTAAGGACAAAGTTTGTGCACATTCAAAAGTAAATACAAAGCATTAATTAATAATTAAGTGGAATCATTTTACAATGAAATGTGTTATAGTAAAAATAATTTGATTTTTATTGTTAGTAATAATAATTATTAAGTAATAGTCAATATATATACATATGGCACTCTAATAATAGTATTTGATTTGTATATAATTAGTATACAGCCTCAATTTATCAATTAATAATGAAAGTCGAAATTAATTTTAAAAAAATTACTCTTTAAGATTAATGTGCTGTTTTTTTAAAATAAGCTCTACGACAATAAAATATAAATACTAAATATGCTGTTTTTTTTAAATAAGCTCTACGACAATAAAATATAAATACTACATATATACATAAACTTTGTCCTGACATATTGGTATAATAATGACCTAATTTTTTCTACGTTTAATAATTTATTTATTTTATTATTTCCATTGGTATTAATACATATATTTCGCAAATAATATATTAATTTGTACATTACAAACATATAATAATAAATTCGACTGTATTATACAATATGTAATCATTTATTATATGAAAAAAGTAATGAATATTTTGTGAACAATTTGCTTCTTCATACTACAATTCTCTGTTTCTTTGTTTTTTCTCGAATACTTCTCGCCGCACGGACAGATGGTAAGAAGCGTCACTCGAATATTCTAATCGCCACATTATTAAGTGCTTCGATTATCATTAATTTTAGCTACATAGTTTTGTCAGTGTGTCCAAATTTATCTTTCATTCGATACATTATATATATTATGTACTTTATCCAACTTTTTGTATGTTTTTTAACGACACTATCTATATCACACATTCAAACACTGTCCACAAAAAGTTTCATGTCATGTCATCCACGTCAACGAAAATAGAAGACAACAGTGAAATGAATCGCAACATTGCGTCTACTTTTTGCAACACTCGTTTTTCCGAGCCAAGAATTTTTGATGACAAGAAACTTTTTTTCGATTTGCATAGCTACGGCACTCTTTTCTTGCATCGTTTTTTAATCATGTAGACCTTCCTTTTCTTATCTCTCTTTTTTTTTTAATTAAACATACATATATACATATGTATATATACTTTTTTTCCATCAATATAGTTTCAGTCAGTAAGATTTGAACTCTAAACCTCTTCTCATTCATGCGTCACGTATGATCTAGTTTTTTCTTCCTCAGTACTTTTCGTTCGTCTTCCACAATTTATTTTCGGACTTGCTATGCTCAATTTCGAAAAAAGAAACGAAAAAAAAATATGAAAAATAAAATTGACTCGCTACACCATCCCACCTCCACCACCTTGCGTCATATCTTGGTTTTTTGAATTCGTCTACTTCTATTTAATTATTCTACCTTTTATTCTTCTTCTCTTCTTCTTTTTCTTATTCTTCTACTTATACCTCTCGTTTTACTTTTCATTTATGAACTTCTTAACAATAATCTTTTCTGCCATGTTATACGAGTTTAAAATTAATGGCAGATTCAACCGGGAAAACAGTACTTCCGGTACGTATAACGTGGGTGGACTTTGCTCCAATATTTACACTCGTTACGGTGATTCGGTAACATTCGAAATAATGTTCTGTCCCGCATTTAAAAAAAAAAGCAATACAACCTACCTTTCTGTATTTTGACGAGAAGTCTTTTAGCTAGATACTGCTAATTTTTTAACTACCGTGCTTCTTCTTTGATCGAATTTCTGCAATTAGTTGTTCTATTATTAATCAATTGAATAATGAATTAATTAATCAATTAATATTTTTTAAGTTTAGTAATTTTGTACTTTATATTGTTTATATATTAAAGTAGATTCGAGGCATGTAAGTAGTCCCTTTGTAATTCATGTGATGTTTAATGAGATCGTCTTTTTGTTTTCATGTATTCGTTATACGAAAGGTGAGTCTTTCACGATTAATCTTTTTTCGAATACCGTTTCAGATTTGTCTTTATTGATCATTAGTTAATAAAAGATTCGACTATTTTTGTGTAAGAATTGCCCGACCTCAGTACCAGACGAATTTTATGTGAGATTAAGCGTGTTATAAAATGGGTATTCATCGATTTTCTCGCGCACTTATATAAAATTTCGACATTTCGGGAAACGTGATCGGAATGGCTGTTAGGTATTTATGAATAAAGTGTATCGGCGTTTAAAAAGTTATGGCGCTGCAGGAAGTTGCATTATCGTCATGCAATAAATTATTGTTTATCTTGTATCTAAATAGCAACTCGGAAATGCGTATTAAACAAGTTTGCAAATATTATTTACATGCATTCGCTGCTGCCACTGATCAAACACTGCATTATTTTATCAGCATTCATTCAAACTTTGTTGGCCATTGAGAAACCACATCAAACCGTTGATTAATACCAAAACTGTTATATTTTTTGGAAAGAAAAACTTGATTAAGAAAATTTGAATAGTACCTGTTATTTGGGTATTACTTTATAACTTTGAAAGTTATTAAAATACACAGCCGTGTGTCGTGTTTCTGACTTTCATATATATGTTTTTAACGTGATTTTAAATAATTTTTTTGTACAATATTTTTATATAATATTTTTATCAATAATTTTAATGAATTTTTCTAATGGTTAAGAATTTTCTTACGGTTAAGAACATCATTCCAATGATGAAAAACTAATTCAAATAAATTAAAGTACAAAAAACAATTGAACATAAATAAATCCCATTAACGCAATCAAATAAAAAAAACAATGACTGATATAACGCACGAATTTGACTTAGTTACCTTCAGTAATTGCAGCAATAAATAATCGAAAAACTGTATGTATTAGTACAACTGCATTAATTCGAGTAGCTTGATTCATTGCGCCGATACAAATCTAGGAATTTATGCGCCGTAGCGTACTTTTTTCCTCCTCTGCTTTTTTTTTTTTATCCGCGCGCGCCTTCGAAAAAGAGATAAAGGCACGGGTATAAAAATGCCCGCGTTGCATGCATCGAATTATTTTATGCAAAGCATTGAATCAGTCCGTACGAAACGCGTTAATTTATATCATCGATAACCCACTTTCTTGCCAACCAATTTGTTCGCACACAAAATGTTTTGCAAAAAGATTAAAAAAAAAAACAAATACATGTATATATATATATATTCCTTTTATCTCGCGAGCACGTATAATCACGAGTTAGTTAAGCCAAATCTACTGCCAGGTAATCGGTTCTTCGGTAAAAAAAAGAGTGCGAAAATGGCGCCTCCCATTTTGACGTCAAGTTCATACGGAATGAAAAGAAAAGAAAATGCATTTTCGAATAGAGTTTGTTGCAGCAAATGCATTGAAGAAAATTGTATTAAAAATTACTACCCTTACTAATATAACATTGAAAAAATTGCAGTTTGATTTCTATTTATATTAAATTCTTAAATGTAAATTTAACAAAAATTCAAAAGATTTGTTTTGAAAGCTGTGGAATTACATTAATATTAAAATATTATTATTCATAATTATTTTTATATTTACTCAATTATAGATTTGGATCTGAATCCTCTTCTTGAAGTTTAATATTACATGTAAAAATTACCATAATGATTTTATATTTATACAAGTGACCATTTTACAAATGAAATACAACAGATAGTGTAGTAATTTTTAATATAAATTTGTCTACGCAAATATAGGCCCAATGATAATCCGTACACAAAAGTACAATATCGCGTTGTGAAAACTATTTTCTAGCAGTCCGCGCGTTGCCTTTCGACAATATTATTTATGGGCACGCGATACAGGTGTTAACGTTGAGCTGGCCTGACCGTGCTGAATACTTCATGAATCCGATTATTATTTTGTTTAAAGCGTCGCAGAAATTCGCAAACCATCGATGAATACAAATTTTATAGCCAAGTCTCTGGCAAACGTACTTTCCCCCGAATTTTGCACGACCACTTATCGGCTCTCGAATAACGAATGTATTCGCCGTCGTAAATATAAATGATTCCGCATTATCACAGATCATTTTATATTCACCAAAAAAAACGAGTCAATCAAGCGATGAATGATTATAAGTCATCAATATTTCAAACTAGTTTCTGCATTTTTCCTCAAAAATAATATATACGTTTACCCTTGTTACAATATTTTTTCGTTAGAATTGTTTAAATCCAGCAGTTTTTCCTGTATAAGAATTAAATTATTTCTACAATTCTAATTAGTATATCCAATTAAATAGTTGCGGACTGTTGGTCAGTTAATAATTAGAAAGAATCAAACAACAAAGTCGCAGTACAGTTTCAATTATTTTAAAATTTACGGCGGACCATAATTAACGACAAAGACAAATTATTTATCATCGGCAGCAAATTATAATTACCAATCATTTGCAACCCCTTAACATTTGGCGGAAAAGAAGTGACAGTTGATGGCATTAAAGTGTCCACTCAAAATTATTCGCGATGCCGCGCGAACGATCCGATGATTGTTTCGCGTTGACAGCTTATATAACCACACATGGGAGGGGCGGGGACGTGCAAAATTGTCGGGAAAGCAATTTGTCAGAATTCGGAGCAAATCCATCCAAGCGTTGCAGAATGTCTAGCCAGAGTCAGGTTGTTATGATTTCGTATGATTTGTTATCAAATAACTTTTCATTTTCGTCAAGAAAGAAAGATAAAGAAAAGAAAGAAAGAAAGAAACAATTGAATGAACCCTGAGAATACTCTGACTGTCTTATCGTACTCCTTCTCTATTATATTTGTATCAATCACACTGGCCTTGGACTCCTCCTATCTCGGCACGACACTATGCTACTACCTCTACTACTACTTCTACTACTACTACCATTCAAAACTCCGTTGTTCGGCAAACGCAACTACGTAAAGTCGCAGCCAAAGTCGTTGTCCAAAAAAAGAATGGTAAGTCCGCCTGAAGACTTACTTGACGCAAAAAAAAAAGAAAGAAAGAAAAAAAAACAACAAACAACCGAAAGACAGATATATACAGAATCAGAAAAGAGAATCGGTAAGAGGAGGGTTCCAGAATGGACTTGACAAATGTTTTGCGCCGTTCGTTCCGATCCTTGCTCAATCATTTCGTCTTTGTTTACTTAGTTGTCGCTCGAAGATATCGATGTTATTTTCTGCTTGAGGCGGGTTGCCGATTCCGGGCCCGGTTGGGCCAATTCAAGTGATACCACGATGACTATGCTGCGAGCGAGTCTCACACCTTGGAACGCGCATGCGCAAAATATTTGCTTAGTCGTTTGTTTTCTGAACACTCGCTCTTTACAGATTCTCTTAGACACGAATTGACACGGGGAGAAAAAATGCAATTAAATCAAAAACGTTCGCATTTTGCTCATTTTCTATTGATACAAGTCTTAAACTGTCGAGTCGACTACAAATAGTAATAGATATTGAAAATGTTGCTTTTAAGTCAATGCTTTGTTAGTATATCGGACTGTCATCGATCCTTTTACATATCCTTAATATTACACAGAGTCAACGTACTGACACTTTCAATATTAAGTAAAAAAACTGTTAACGAACAAGACACTCAAATTGTTGTATTACGATTGGCTATTGCTTTATATTGTTTCAATTAGGAATGATTCAAGATGACGCGCGCTTTTAAAATGAAGTGAAATTCTTAATTTAACCTTTTAACGTCTGAATCATTATAATCCTGAATTAATATCATAGGTTATTGATACAATGGTGATGGTTGTAAAATTAACATCTACCGATATTGTATTCAATAATACACATTCTATATTAAGAATGTTATTGCTACAATGGCATTTTTTCTCCCCGTCTGACAATATTAATGTCCAGTCGAGTTTTCAATAACTTGGTTTTACGTTTTACATTTGCCTCTGTTTTAATACTAATACATTACTGTGATATACTTGAAAATACAATTTTATTCATATATACGTAGCTGTACACCGCTGTCGCGATAACACGCCGTTACACACATCAACAACAACGTTGTTCAAACAATATGATCCTTCCAAATGTATTTCAATTCAGATCCCGGCTTCCTTGGGACGACCTTGCGGTTCGCTGTCAAAATGCTGGTTACGAAATTTCTTAAGTTTCTTATTGCATTTATGTAATGATTATATCTTTGTTTTCTTAATATTCTGCATTCTAAATTACAAAAGAGACTATTTTCTTTATTTGAAATGTTGAGAAATTTATCGAACAATTTGGGTTAAATTGCAGATTTATTGAGTTTGAACTACATGGTTCCTAAGCAATGGCTACTATATTTTTTAACTAAATTTATTTATAACTAACAATAATACTCTTATGAAATTATTTAACACTGTTATATAATATTTTTCATTAAATGTTTTTTTGTTATTCAAAACAAGTTTCATCCTTGGTGTGACAAGCATTTGCAATTTTTCATCTCTCTTTTCTCTTTGTATATTTATTACAATTTCGCAACTTAATTCAATTAAATGCCGGAATTAAAAATCAAAAGCAAAGCGTTTAATTAATTTTCGATACATTTTGACAGCGAAACCTTATAAAGACACGCAATCAGGGCACCAAACGTTACGCTCGAACTTTGAACTTCGACTTCACTAAATTTTACCCCACCTTCGACGTTTAATTCATCCGGTGTAACGTGGATCGACCATTTTATTGAATTTCTCATTGAAACGAAATGTATTAGTTGAATTTTAACGAGCGGCGCAACAGTAAACATGCGTGTCCGCGAGGGCAAGCTCGATTGTTAAAACACATTATTCGGTCCACCTAATCCGGTATCTAGTTCAAAAACCAATTCCATATAAATTACGGGACGCGAAATTGCGCAACACAAGAATCGCGTTGAAAATGCTGGAATGCGCGCGTACGGCACGGGTGATATGAGTCAAAGCCGCGATTTAACTGTTTCTTCGACGTAAATTACGGAATTTAAATTATTTCATTAGAAGACGTCGCCGCCGGATGAAACGCGAAATTACATTTCGCCGAAATGATTTTGTTGGAATAGTGCGCTTCGCAACTTCCGCGTCGCTCTTTCTTTTCGCGAACTCGTATGGCACGTGTATGAAATTGAATTTCTTTCCTCTGATTATGTCGGCAATTAGCACTAATTCAAAGCGCCAATTTAGGCGCCCAAAAGTGCCATTGAATCAACATTAAGTTCAAACATTGAATCAACATGGGATTATATTAATTATTGTTATTTTATGTTATTAAATGTTAGATGTTTAATAATCTATATAATAAAAATATTCATGATATAGCCCTAGTTAAACAAAATATAGATTGTACATTAAACAAAAAATAAAATATAATAACTTCAACAATAAATAATTTATCATTAAGTAATTTAGCAAAATTTATCAAAAATATATTCTTTGTTTGCAAATTTTAAGATTATACATTTCCGTATTATCAATTCCTTTTTTTAAATATAAATTTGTTAAAATAATAAATTACTTTGTAGTTTTGAAATATGCTAAATCTATTAAATAATTATAAAAACAACCGATGTTGATTCAGTGCATCTTCCGCTTAAAGAAATTCAATGAAACAAAGACTCATCGACGTTCCCGATCATTTGGTGCCCAGATCGCATCGACGACTCGACTTCTTCCCCTCTTTTAAAATCCCTCGTTTGTTTGTTTATATTTGGTTTTTGTGCTTTACGACGTGTGAGAGTTCAACGAGTGATCCTCTAACAAAAACGACTATGAAACATGACGAAAATGATAAGGGCGACACTACTTATGTTGCTTTTTTTTCGCTTTTACGATCGCGCGATACGATCGCGTGCGGTCCGCGACTAGACCAGTTTCCGAGGAGACCAGTTTTTTATTTAGTTTCAGTTACGTCGCAGATTTAGTTGTCCGATTGTCCAAGTTGAGTTACGTTTTTTTACGAGTCGACACTTTCGAACTGTAGCTTGTTATGAGTACGGTTTTAGACAAACAATGCTAATCAAGTTTCCATGATTGACTTTAAAGTACCAATACTCGACAACGAAGGAAAGATAATTGATGCTTTGGTTTTTTTCAGTTCTCTTTGTTTACTTTGCAACTTTTCGTTTTGTTCGTTGGTTTTCTTTCATGGATCTCCCGATATTGTCGCTCCTTTTTTGCTGTCACATTGTAGTGATCGAAGGCGGATGTAACTTTTTGAAATTTAGTATTGACTATCATCAATGAAAAAATTCATCTTCGTTATATATATATATATATATATTATTTTCTCGAGGTATAAAATTAAAAATTATTTAAATGAAATGTAAGTTTATTTTTAATTCGAGGTATAAAAATAATTTTCTGATAATGAATCTCATCATTAAATAATTGTAATTGATAATTTGAATGTTGTATAAAAAAGTTTTGTAGATTATTGTATAAATTACATTAAGGAATATAAATTACCAGTTTAAAAATGTTTTATATAAATCAATCAAAATGCTGATTTAAAGTTGATCTTTTAAATGATTATGTAAATAAAAGTATTCATTGTTTGAAATTTAAAATTTAAATGAAATATGGGCGTCTATTACAATTTGCAAGTAAACAATGGAAAAATAAGATTAGATTCAGCTATTCATTTTAGATCACACCGTTTCTGCTGATTAAAATTTACTTCTTGCCATTTAAATTGTTAATTCTGTTAGATTAAATATTCTTTTCGCCATAATCATTTACTTGGACATTATTTAACCCGTAAATTCTTATCACGTTAATAAAAAGTACATCAGACTGATATCTTTTTATTTAAATGTTAAAATAAATTGTAACATTGAATTACATCAGTTTAAATAATAAAGTTTGAAAAGGCGAACTTCTTTTTCGAACCCATTTTGCATGTGTCTATTATTTTTGATTTAATAAATACATCCTATATTGCAATTGAACTGCTTTAAATCACATAGGGAAAAAGGTGACAGTAAAAGTAAAGCGACGATTTCGGGAAGTCCTGCAAATTCAGCCTCCCCGTCAAAGTCCCAATGACACGACCCTACCCGTGTAAACCTTAATCTGCTTCTCTTTTGAATTAAACGCTAACAATGATTTCTAGATCTTTTAGCTGCGTTTGTTGAGTTTGCCAGCCCCTCTCTCCTCTCGAACTCCTCCTCGGCCCTTTTTCAACCCGACAGCTTTTACCAAATCAAAGATTACCGTTCAACTTCAGAACAGAAGCGAAAGCTTTCGAAATTCCGCCTCGATCGTTTCGAAGTACAAAATATTTATTGGTAAAAATGATAAATTGACGGCAAAGCCGCACTCAGAGAAAAATTTAGTGGAGCTAACTAAAAATATTGAAATTTGTTTTTTCGACAAATATAGTACGGCTCAGCTAATATATCTAATAAGAAGAGTTACATCAATTTCTAATGTACAGTTGACTAAACTAAAAAAATTTACTTGTAAATATTATATTGATTAATTTAATTCATGCACAATAATTATTGTACTTTCTCGTGAATTAAACTGAATCCCAACACTGCAATTTAACTTTAACTCACGAATATATACTTAAACGAATATAACGAATATAATTTCAATGAACGAAAATATCAAACTGGCAGCTTTGTTTACGTTACTTAAGAAAAATACATTTTTATTGACAACCTTGAACGCAATGATTGTGTTTTGTTTCTATGAACTATAGTTTTTGATTTGTCCAACTATAAATTTATTTAGCCCAACTTATTAAACAATAACTTAATGTTTTTAGTTGGGCGTACTAAGTAAATTTCTCTCAGTGCGTGCGGCAACGGCAATCTCTCACTTGGGCAACGCTGCCTACTCACTGATTATGCGTAGTTTTGGTCTTGCTATTTAGTTCGGCATAATTTTGTTGGCGCATGTCAAACTCCTTAGAACAAATCGTACAAACATTTATATTAAATATCTTTGTAATGGGCGATGACGTGAACGGGGTGCTAAATGCCTCGAACCTCGTGGTCTTTTGTTTGCTTATTTTTTTCTTTTCAGTCGCGAAAAACGACCCCCGTTGACGTCACCGCTATAATTTTTGATCGATACACCTTTTCACCGTAAAAAAAGTTAAAGTTTTTACAGGAAGCTTCAATGTAGAGTTCAAGGCACTACCCCGTGCCAGTGCACTTTTCACAAATTGTGTCATTTCGACGGAAACCGTCGTCCCTCAACCGAACGACATCCATTTTCAACATACTTCATTCAATTTTAATTAAAAAGCCATTCGACCCTCCACTTGGCTCAGTTTTGTCAAGTGCAATAAATAACAATCAATGTCATTTCAATTCCACGGTTATAAATTAAGAAATTGTATCGAGCTAGGAAGTAAAAGTAATGAAATTTTGTTCGATTGAGAAGACGCGCTGGGAACTTGCAGCGCGATATCGGTTAAATTTCATTAAGACGGAAATGAAAATTAGTTTCTTACGAAAGCTGATCGTTAATGGATGTTAATTAAATGTTTTAGAAAGTTAGTTACGAATTAATAGAAATTCCGTATAAGAAACATATTAGTTATAACTAAAGTCGTTTGGTTACAGACATTTAGTTAAATGAACCAAATTTTTTGTTTCAATAACAAGTATTTGTACTTATAGCGCCTAAAAAAAAAATTTGATCCAACACATTTGATAATTTCATTGTTGATATTTTAAGAACGGGTAATATTTGTCTATCGGATATTTGTAAATTCGTGCTATCTATTCCCGTGCCAAAGAAATAAAGTTTCAGATTTGTTCGTTGAAACGTTGACGTGGAAATGTGCCGATACGAAGTGACGATTGAACAGTAAAATGGGCAAATAATGGCTGCGCGATGTCGTCCGGTTAAAAACAGGCGCACTTGTGCAAGCGTGATAAATTGTCGCGTGGCCTGCGACGATAAGCTGCGCGAGGCGCGTAAATTATCCCTGGAAATCCTCGATTACGAGCGCACAATAATTTCGCGGCTAAGCCGCGGCGTTTTTCGCGAATGCACAGGCCAAAGTCGCAGGCCAAACGCCACCTGAACTCATTAATGAATTTTGATTCTTGTGCTTTCAGTATCACGATCTCGCGGCGCTGCGAGATCGCTCTCGATTTCAACTTATCGCGGATTATTGCACAAATTTATTATACTCACAGATCACCTTCTCTATTCTTATTCGAGCAATTCAGTTGCGTCATTGAAGTTTTCGTTGCCGCGACCAATTTGGTGCCCCGCGTGGAAAAAACATTGTGGCAGAGTCTATGGCAGCACTGTGGCTAAGACTGTGGCCTGCGGGAGCCCACAGTCTTGGCCACAATAAGCCACACATGTTGCCGCAATGGATCG
>JABFPN010001553.1:0-28079 GCA_022817305.1 Leptoteleia sp. ZL-2020 | reverse complement strand
TGTAAAAAGAGGGACAAATGACATCTTCTTGTCTTAGTTAATACACAGTTTAAAAGAGGTTATAAGAAAAATGAACATTTTTATTATACTGTACCATAACAACTTGTACAATACTGATAATCTCTTTTAAGATGTATTTTAAATATCACAAGAATTGTAATTTGTCCCCATTTTTACATTTAGTATAATAATTTTTATCCCAACTTTTTTCTCAGTGTATATATATAAAATAATGTCAATGCCATAATAACTATAAACTATAGTTAACATATTCAAATATATATCAAAATATTAGACATAATACAAAACTTGCATTTTAATAATTTTAAACTAATTTTTTTTTCTTTCTAGCTTTAATTGTTAAAACCGACTTCATTTTTCATGATTATTATTTTTGTAGAAATTTTACATCTTTCATTAAAAAATAATTTTTAAATGTTTTAATATTAAATAATAATACTATTGAATGATGTTAATAACTATTGAGTATAAGTCTGAAACATATTCATGTAATTTAATTTGTATCTAAATTTTTTAATATCCACTTGATTCTCATTCTAATGAGTGGATCAGAAGACATCCATACCAGCAATACCTTCTCTTACTTCTTGATTTCAACTTTATCGCGATACTGGACCTCTAGGTGACAAAACCTAAATAAAAAAGTTACATATAATTCACATTGTTTCTCATGTTCTTAACGATAATCACTGTTGTTACTATAACATTAAAAAGTCAAAAAGAAATTATTCATTGATACAAAAATATTTGTAAGTTGAAACATAAGATCATAAAGGAAACATTCTACAAAGATTGTAATAAGTTACAATTTAATAAATATCCTTCAACATCCTTATTATAAATGACGTATAGAACATATATAAACACATATTAAGACATTCTAAACGTTTACCAATAACTGGATTATAACATATAATAAGTTTAGTGCCCACGTTTTTATACACCATATGTTTTAATACTTCATTTTCAATAAGGATATATGTGATTTAATTTAGTAATTATAATTATACCAAAAAAGAATTACAATTAATAGATAATATTTCTATTAATTTTCTGTTACTATTAATAGATCAATGACTATTATTCATTATACTTTTAACTCTCCTTTAAGTAAAAAAAAAAGAATAAATAATATTTTCCACTATATCTGATTAAGAATAAGCAAATGAATTTCGTCATTTATAGTCACTTTGTTCAACTTTATTGATTATAAATAACATATTTTTTTCATTATAATAATAGTGGTAGGGATCATGATATTTGTGAAGTTAGCAACTATGTTTAAACACTAGGGACATTTGTTAATTTTATCCTCTAAAGAGATGACAAATCATTGCTCATCATACACTCACCGAGATTTATACTTGAATCAAATTGTGGCAAATACTCTTGTGTTATTTTAACAATCATTGTATTATTCTTAATGTATAAAATCAAGCTAAAGGAACATTTGTATGTACACTTATTATTTATATGTAATTATATATACAAAGCTTCATTCATAAATGAATTAATAAACTAAAATGTGGAAACATTATTTTTTTTGTTGCAGGATGCGCACAGCCTGTCTGCATGTGCCACATACCATTAACTCATCTGGTATAGTAGAATGGCACAACGAGGCAAAAGAATAAATAGAAACGAAAATGACTCGGCTTGTTGCCCGAGTGCAGTCAAGAGGCGTAAATGTCGGCTGGGCCCCAACGCCGTCGGCACCACCGCCTCGACGATGCAAACCACGGCCACTGGGCCTTCCGAGGAGGAGGAAACGATGGCCTCATCTAGCCAGGGTGGAGCATCCTGGACCCCCCGACCACTCAGCGACATCAAAATATCAAGCATATACAATCGCTCGGCTGCAGAGGCCCCGGCTGAGCTTTTTCGCAAGGATCTCATAAGCGCCATGAAGTTGCCCGACAGTGAGCCACTCAGTCCCAATGAATACTGGGTCATTACTGACCAGTGGAAGCAAGAATGGGAACGCGGTGTTCAAGTACCTGTTAACCCGGACTCGCTGCCGGAGCCTACAGTAACGGTCACACAACCAGCGCCACCTATGAAGGGCCATGCCGAATTTAAATTGTATGTACACGTATATTTTATACTTCACTTAAGGTGATGTATCAAGTCTGCTATCACGGAGTTAGTGTCTTTTGTAATAAAAATTTAATTAATTTATATTTTATGATCTACGGACCAGAGCGCTATTCTATGGACACGGGAGTATTATTTGATTCACAAAAATATATTTATTGTTGAATATTCTCAACGTATTTTGGAAAGTGCTGCTTCCTTTCGAGCAGACGACAAAAAATCGCACTATCCAAAATACGTTGAGAGTATTCAACAATACATATATTTTTGTGAATCTAATTATACTCCCGTGTCTACAGAATAGCTCTCTGGTCCATAGATTATAAAATATAAATTCTGATTATAAAAGACACTAACTCCGTGACAACAGACCTTGAATATCACCTTAAAGTGATGTATCAAGTCTGTTGTTTGTATTTATTTTGTAAAATAATGACCAGACCGCCAATCTTTAGCGCTGGGAGAATATTACTGTCTATATAAACATAATTGTTGGAAGAGTCTGATGAAAAGCGATGTGAATTAGAATTTTTTATCAACATTTCATATATTTAAAACCAGTTCACACCGCTTTTTGTTGTTTCTCTTCAAAATACATATCATTATAATCTACAATACGCTTCTAACATTGTAGAATGGTGACCTGGTCATTATATTACAGAATTATTATCCATTTCATTTTTATAAACGAAAACATCAAAGCCGATACCGCAGGGCGCTATCTATCCTTTGAGCCTCACCTTAGGGTTATGTTTAAGGCCTACTGTCACGGAGTTAGTATCTTTTATAATCGAAATATAATTATTTAATATTTTATGATATACAGACCAGAGCACCATTCTGTGGACACGGGAGTACAATTTGCTTCGCAAAAATATATGCACCGATGGTTATTCTCAAAAAATAGTGATTTCTACCGATTTCTTTCGAGCAGACGACAAACAAATCGTAGAAATCTCTATTCTTTGAGAATATTCATCAGTGCATAAATTTTTTTGAACCAAATTACACTCCCGTGCCCACAGAATCTCTGGTCTGTGTATCATAAAATATTGAAGAATTAAATTTTGATTATAAAAGGCACTAATTCCGTGACAGCAGGCCTTACATATCACCAGGGGGCTGACACGGAAATGCTAAAAGACCGTAATTCATGAACCATTAAAGTTCCTCTGTGCCTGAAGGCGCTAGTAGTACTCCGATAAAAATTCGTCTGCTGCCACAGCTGCTACTGCTAACGTTCCGCGAGTATCCACATACGTCTTATAGTCAAATACATTGGCTTTGATGGAGTAACTAGTTTCTAAAGGCCATCAAACAAAAAAAAAAAAAAATATTAATTTTCAATATTCTTTCAATTGCTTAACATCAACAATATTTCAAATTAATAACTACGATTTCTGAATATTGTAGTTCTGATTCGGTTCACTGGCGCGCTACTAGTACTCCGATAAACATCACGTAAAGGGAACTTTAACGTTTCCTGCTAATATGCTGCGTGTCAGCCCCCTGCACATCACCTTAATCCATAAATATATATATATATATATATATCCTATATTATAAAAATTCATGACATGCCTGAAGTTGCAGTGAGTTACCAGTTTATTAGTCAATGAAATGTCAAAATAAAGACTGATTATCGATTAAAAAAAATCGATAGAATTATAAGGGTTAAGATGTATTTCTTTCATATTTTCGTTTACTATTCTAATTAAGCATTTCACTTAAAAATTAATAATATAATAATTTAAACAAGCTTTTATGTAAAGTAAAAGGACAGAGGCAGGGCGTCCAGAGAGGGCGCGCTTCAATCATCTAGTATATTTAAATTCATAACATTATAAGTCCTTGTTATATTTACCAATAGGTCTGTTTTTCTGAATGTAATAAGGAATTTAAATCACTTTATTTGAAATCATATGTAGATTATTTTTTGTTTTGGGGTAATTATTATTATAATGCAATACGTTATTTTTCATTCTTGACGATTTTAGAAATAGTTCTAAAAAATACTGCTATCGATCAGTGAGACAAACTAAGTTTATTAATATATTATTAAACAAGAATTAAATATATAAAGTGCATTGAAAACAATACGATTGATAAGTTCGATGTGTTTGGGAAGATACTTTAGTCATTTATTTTAATGAAGCGGACATAGACTATTGTTTATCTTAATATGTATCTTGACAAAAAAATTAAGATATTGCTTTTTATTTATTATATAATAATATACATATAATATTAAATAATACATAACCAATTAAATTTTACTTTCCTAAATAAATTAATTTCATTTTACATTCAAATACAGTAAACTTTTCAACTGTAATTAAAAATTCTTAAAGAATTATTGATGAATAATTGACTACTCTTTCGTCTTATATATAGTCATATTTTAAAACAAATTAACTGTTTCTTTTTGTCAGTATTGTTATTATATATAATATATATAATATTAATACATTTTATTAATATTATAATTAAAAGAATTTTGTCACTAATTTATAATATATTGAAAATTTAATTAGTTTAGTGATTATATCTAGTTAATTTAACTTTAATTTAATTAGAATATAATTAGTATTATATTAAAATAAAACTGTTTTGATTCTTAAGTTAGATTTTTAAACTTCATGACATGTTTACATCTTGTATTTATTCAAAAATATAATCCAAAGATTACTGACTGATTTACAATATTTATTAAAGAGTTGATATAGTAGAAATAAAAAGTAAAACAGCCTACTATAAAAATACTTTAATTTAAGTCCTATTGCGTATTAGCACTGGCAATATTGTAATAATTTTCTACACTTTTAAAATATACTTTATTAATTAAATCAGTTATAATAGGACATTTGATTAAAACATTATATTTGGTTTTACAGACCCAAAAAATACATCAGAATATCTCGGGATGATTATTTCAGTACCGAGGAACATTATTTGAGCACCACTCCGGCAAGAGCCGAAAAAGCTTGCGCTTATGATTTAGATGATGTGGACATAGCATGGCTTGAGGTGCTTAATGGTGAAAGAGCACAGGTACAGAAACAATATTGACATCATTTATCTTTAATCATTAATAAAAGATAATTTATTTTTTTACAAAAATCTAAAACTTGTATATAAATTTTATTTTAAATGTGGTTTTTTAAATTAACTGGTATATCCTAAATGTTTCATTTTGTATATAATAACTGTGTAAATAATTATACAATAAACTTTGACTTAAAATTGTTTATAGTCTGGTCATCTACCAATAACTGAATCTCAGTTAGAGCGTGTTATCGAAGAACTGGAGATCAAATGCTGGGAAAGGATACAAACCATCGTTAAAAATGAAGAAGGTCTTGGAATTGAATATGATGAAAACGTTATTTGTGACGTCTGCAGATCGGTAATTTTGCTATTTATATCATATATATTCTTGTACCAAATTTCATTCATAATATAAAATATTGAAATATATTTTTTTTTAATATATAATATAACATATATAACATTGACAAAATTTTGTAAATGTTCATAAATTAAATATACAAAGTAATGTACAAAGTATTTCAACTACTGCTTTACAAATGGAACAATATTCTAGCCTGATTCGGAAGAAGGTAACGAGATGGTTTTCTGCGATTGTTGCAACATTTGCGTGCATCAAGCATGTTATGGTATAACATCAATTCCGGATGGATCGTGGTTGTGCAGAACATGTTCTCTGAGTCAAAGGCCGGATTGTGTGCTCTGTCCCAATAAGGGTGGTGCAATGAAATGTACACGAAGTGGTCACAAATGGGCCCACGTGTCCTGCGCGCTTTGGATTCCCGAAGTGAGCATCGGCTGTGTTGAAAAGATGGAACCTATAACTAAAATATCCAGCATTCCAGTATGTATTAAATTCAAGTTTTATTCTTACTCCATATATTCATTAAAATATCGTAAATAAAAACATTATATAAATTGTAATTCTGAAAGTATTATTTTACATTATGTTTAAACAAAACAAATATATTTTTCTGTTGCAAGATAGAAAAGAATAGTTATTTATTCAAAAATTTAAAATTATAAATAGTTCTGTTTTAACGTCTCTTGGTTACACTAACCTTACTGATGGGTTTAAATGTAACCAAGAAACGAAGCTCTATCAACATCTTATATAAGTTATTATTATTATTACTTTAAATTATTTCATATTTGTCTGTTGTTCAAAATATACGGTCGAAAAAATACTTGTGTTAAAACTATAAAGAAAGTTGGATTGTGTAAAAGAATTATATTTATTAAAATCCTAATATATAAATAATTAATAAATCTATTTAATTACAGCAAAGCCGATGGGGTCTCATATGTGTTTTATGCCGTGAACGCGTTGGTGCTTGTATACAATGTAGCATCAAAACGTGTAAAACGGCATACCACGTAACTTGTGCTTTTAAATATGGCCTGGAAATGAAAGCCATTATTGAAGATGAAATGGCTGATGATGGAGTTAAATTAAGGGTAATATATATTTTATTTTCATATTAGTTTTAACACTTATAATATGTGGAGAAATTGTATTTAAATGTAATACATGTTCATAGCTCTATATTGCACTCTATATTTCACAGCTCTGTACCGTTAAGTAATGCTTATAAAAGGGTACATTAATATAATTTTTGTAAATTTTATTTTTCAGTCGTATTGTCAAAAACACAGTAGAACAAATACGAAGGATAAAGTCGGTGGAAATTGCGGCCCTGGCGCTACCGGCGCAACCGGTGCTTCTGACTCCGAAGATGGAGAATCTCGAAGGAGGAAACGCAAAGATATGACATCTGAAGAGAAAAATCAAGCACGCGCTGCAAAGTGAGTGTTACAGAGGATTCAATCACTTGGAATGCCATTTCTAACATTGAACATTTAATTCGTTATAGCTAATTTGTTGAGTAATACAAATAACAATAACGAATAATGATGCCGGTGTTATAAAATTGATTAAACACACTTTTTAAAAGGTATTCGTTTCTTAGATTACAAGAGATCGAAGCAGAATTCGACAAACATGTCAGTTTGAAAGACATCACATCGCAGCAGTTGGAAATTGATCCTGATGGCATTGTTTACATTTACAATTACTGGAAATTAAAACGAAGGGTAAGCGAATTGTAACAAAGTTAATAAATATATGATTTTTACATAATTTTGTTCTCTCCATCGCTATCAAAATCACTTTTGAGTAATATTTGGATATATTTCAAAGATGTGAGAGACAGAAATATATCCACTTACATTAAACAAATGTTCTCTTTTCACATCAATTATATAACATTTATGTATTATATTCTCATAATTTGCCAATGAACTTTAAATTAGTTGATATTGACATAATTACATGAATGTTTTTCGTCCTACTCATATAAATTATAAGGAGATTATTTCGTATGTTATGTATTCGAGTAAAACATAAATCAATATTATGGTATATTTAGGCGGGCCAAAACAAACCACTACTAGCGCCGCGTTGCGGTGAGTTGAGTGGCGCAGGAGCTCGAGCTCAAGGTGAGGCTGCTGATAAGGAAAAAATGCGCACTTTCGTGCAACTTCGGCAAGATTTAGAGCGCGTGCGAAATCTCTGCTATATGGTGAGTCGTCGCGAGAAACTTTGCCGGTCATTCTTGCGGCTACGCGAGCAGACTTTTCAAAAGCAGTCGGCGGTTCTGGAAAGTGCACCGCTGTCCCCAGGCGCAACAGCCGCAGTGCTGGCTGCTAACCACGGCCCCTCAATTTACGATCAGCTGTACTCTCACGCGGACGCGCAGGGTCTTAATTGTGATATCGAGTCTCTTGTGAGCAAAATTGCGGGTCATGAGTCGCCTACGCCGCAAGCTGATGATAAAAGATCACAACCCGACTTCAATGGTGCTTCAAGCAAGAAATTGTACTTCAATGGTTCTATCGGAAAGAAAAAGAATATCTACGCCACGGACTTGTCGTCGATCAGTGGCAGTGAACCAGATTTGACTAAAGATCGAAAGTCAAAAGCTAGTACAACCAAAACTAAAAGCAAGGTAAGTTCTACGGTAAAAATAAATAAATATGTATATTTATATAATTCTAGAACACATAGAATTGAGTCTTTTTCTTTTAATATGTAAATTATTTAATTTATCTCTTCATTTGTATCATTCTTATTTAAAAATAACTTGTTTTAAAACGTAATTATGAGTAATAAATATGTAGATACTTTATATTTCGATCGATTTACAGAATAACGTGAAACATGATACGGATTCGAGTACTGAAGAAGAGACTGTGGTGCCGAAGACTAAAACTCGTCGGCGTACAAAGAATAGCAGTAGTAGTAGCATGTCGAGGAAAAGTGTGCACGATAGTAGCGAGAGTGATCAAAAAGATACCGCAAAACGCTCGCGCACTCTTCTTCACATGGAAAAGGAACTGGACAGTGCTTCCAATAGTGACAGCGATGAACTTGTTTTGCTTAGCAATACGAATGCCAATACTCGGCTTGGTTCAACCTCTGTCGCAGATATCTACTCTGACACAGACTCAGAATCGCAAGAGCATACTTCACACTCCGTTCTTATAACGAAAGCTGCTGTGAAACAGTTCTCTGCGTCGGATTTACCGAAGAATGCTCAGAAATCATCGTTTGCGAAAGAAACGACAAGAAAGGATGAGGATGGCAGAAACAAAGAAAATGTGAAAACTCAGAAAAAGAAGGAGTGCTTGCCGTCAACACTCATTGTTCCGCAAAGGCAAGCAGCAAAGAAAGCATCTGAGATTATGCAACGCTCGACTGTAAGTAATTCATTTTTTCGCCTTTGTTTTGTTTTGATTTCTGATCGCAGATTAATATAACAATCTTTAGTTTAATTTTAATTTTTTATAAAAATATTATATTTTTTGGACACTAATAATAATATTATCTTTTTGTAAGAACATTTCCGTAATTTAAAAATTTTCAAATTATTTTGATAATAATTAAATATTATTTATAATAATTAAGTGATAAACTACATTAACAATTGTAGTTTTATATCTATATATTAAATCTATGTATTTGTATCTTATTATTAAGTTCAATTAATTTTAAAAAAATGGTTTTTAAACAATAAAATTTAATAACAACTTATTTTAATGACAAATAAAAAAGGTGATGTATTTATGTTAATGAGATCAATTTTTATTATGAATTAAGAACAAAAATTAATATCTTTGTAATAGAGAAATAATAAATTACAGAGCAAAAAGGACACGACTAATGAACAGTCTGAAACGAACAAGTCACCGACTGATGAAAGCAAAGCAACAAAGACTCAGAAGGAACGGCCGAAAAAATCACAAACAGCTCAACAGCAAGTCCACAAAGAAAAAGAATCGAAAAAGGAAACGAAAAATAACGATATCTATGACTTTGAAAAAGAAACAGGAGATGGCAGTGAAATTTTGGCATACGTTCCACAAAGACAAGCAGCGAAGAAGGCTGCTGAACATATTAAGAGTGGTCTTGGTTCAAAACCAGTTCCACAGGATACAGAAACTATTGAAGCGAAAACCAAGAAAGAGACTGTGGAGGTTCAAAAGAAAAAAGAAACTCCAAAGAAGGAAGATAAACGAGTGAAAAAGGCTCCAGAAGTGAAAGCACCATCTGTGGCGTCTAGCAATAGTGAATCCACGAGTAGTAGCAGCTGTAGCAGCAGCTCCTCATCGGATAGTAGTAGCGATTCAGAAGATGTTAAAAGTTCGCCACAAAAAAGAGTAAGTATTATTTTTAAACTATATTTAATTTCATCTGTTTCGTTCGAACTTTATTACTCATTTTGAATTTAATTCTAGCCAATAACAGACAATGTCACATTAGCATTTTATTTATTATTCCACAACTACAATGGTTAAAAACACTCTATTTCTGTCACTACAAATCTGACCCTTATCAAACTAAAGATTTTTTTGGTATCAAAACAAATTTTATACTATGATTTGAAATTCCTACAGCATCCCACGCTTGGTACGAAACAGCAATCGTTATCATCGAGCACATCGTCGGAGAGCGAATCAACGACACCAACGCGGACGACAAAATCGAAAACGCCGAGTCGGTCAATGGCCGGGCAGCAGCAACAACAATCGGCTCAACAGCAGCCACAACATCAGACGGCGGCTGGACGGAAACTTAAAAAGCTGCCCGATAAGAAGCTTAAAACTTCCGACGGGCGGCATGAACCAGAGTTTCAGCCGCCGTCTATTGAAAGAAATGAACCGGCTCGAGCCGCAAGCGCCGTACCCGCCAAAGAGCAATCGAAAAAAGCGGAGACGGACAGCAAAAAGGTGGAGCCGACCGACGAAGTTACAATCGTCAGCACAGCTCTCCCGAAAAAGTCCCAATCGCAACAACAACAACAACAACAACAACAACACCACCGGGAACATCGTCAGCGGTCACCTGATCAGGATGTGCTCCGTGGGCCTCGAGATCATGATGGGCCACGAAGTACTACTGGGCCCAAACTTACCAAAAAGCCAAGTCAACCCGTTAAGCATCCTCAGCAGCCAACAGGTATGATTTATCATTAACATTTCTAGAATGAAGAGGCGCAGCCTTTGATACATTTTTTATGTGTTATGGTAAATTAATAATTTAAATTCTTATGATTGTAAGTCATAATAGTTCATAGAATACAATATGTAAGACAAACATTTTATTACATTCATTATAATTACTACTCTTATTTTTATTTCATTAAAAGAATTTAAATATTTTTATTATTGCCGTTAAATTTCTGTAATAAGAAATTAATTAAATTATTATTATTTTATTGAATAGCAACGCCAACAGTACCGTCAACTACGTCATCCTCTCCAGCCAGAATTTCCTCCAAAGATGGAAAAGACGAGAGTCCCTCTACCTTTAGCAGCCGACTCAAGTCTGAAAGTCGAAAACGAAAATCGACAAATGAAGTACGGAAAGAAGAAAGTAGCAGCCATAAAGATGTGTCTGCGCTCAAGAAGTTGGAAAAGAGACTAAGCGAAGATGAGAAGAAACCTGAAGTTAGTATCGAAATTGTCAGCAAACCAGCTGCTGAGAGTCCATCCAAAGTAAATGATAAGTATAACAAGAAAAACACGAGAAATTCAGTTAACACTTTGGAGGAGGAGATGAAGCAACGTAGGGCAGAAAGAGACAGTTCGCAAAAATCATCCCGACGGCTTGATAAGCTTTTAGAAAAGAGAGAACACCAAGATAAGATTACAAAAACGAAATCAGAAATGAAGAAGAAGGTTTGTTATTTAAATTTTACATCCAACTATATTTATTCTTTTTACTATAAAAGATAAGCATATGTTTAATTTTCAAGTATATTTTAAATATTTTCATCAACAACACTTTAATCTTTGCTTTCAAAAAATAACTACAAATCTTTCAATTTTATTTATTACCGTAGTATGCCTGCAAATCTTATTTTAAAAACCAAAATTCACCTTTAATTACCAATATTATGCCAGCATTGATAATTATTTTTTATATGTGATTAGGCCGAGGATATGCCTAGACTGCTGATTGATGACGAAGTAATACCGAAGGTTGAAGAGCCGAAAGTCGAGGAGAAAAAGAACAATCATTCTAGCTTAGAAAGTGTAACATCAAAAATTACAATTTCTGAAAGTGAAACAGCTGCTGCTACTGCTGCTCTTTCTCGGAAAAATTCCGAAGATGCGAAGAAGCCGCAAGAATTGGAAATCGAGAAGAAACACGAACCAGCTCCCGAAGCAGAATTTCCGTGCAAACGGCGGCGATCTATGCAATCTATATTTTCACCGCAACATGTCGCCGGCAAAGACTCGAATGTTTCGGAACTATTCGACTTCGATCAGGACATTTTGTCAGATGACATCAATAACGATGGTTTTGTGATACCACGCGATGCGGAAGAACGCGCGGCGCCTCTTACTTTCTCTTTCAATAATGAATTCCTGTTTAAAGAAGACAAGGAAGACAGTGCAAGGGAAACCCTTCATTTGGTTGAAAAATTAAGGATGGGACTGTCCAAGAAATCAAATTCTAGTCAGTTCGAATTGGAACATATCGGATCCACTGATGAGGATATCAAAAAGGATAAACAAGATAAAATTAAAGAAAGGGTATGATTTAAATGATATTAATTAGTAATTTTCATTTTTTAAATATATTTATAATATAATTCTTAATTATATAATTTTTTTAATAGGATGAACCTAGCGAAAAGGAAAGTAAAGTTATTGAACATATTCCAATACCTGAGGTTGAAAAGTTAGATAATAAAGACAATTTGGCAGTCATTCCAACTATTGAGGATAAACGGAAACCTTGTTATCCTCATAATGAAACTTATGTTTATGGTAACGAAGAAACCGAACAGAGTAATAAGATTGGTGCAGCTGCCGTTGCAGATAGAACTAAGATGGACCGTAATGAAGTGGACGAGAGGTGGATACCACCTTCTATGGAATCTTTCCATCAGAACGATGTTCACTTAAATACTCTTATGGACCCACAAAATCATCGATATGCTCATCAATTCCCGAATGATCTAACACAGGTTTGTATTTATTTCGTAAATATAAACATATATGGAACCTTCAAATAATTCCATACCACTGTCCTATAATAAACATATATTTTGCAATAAAAAAATATTATGGTCAATCATCGAGATAAAATCTCATCTTTTAAATTAGACCAAATTATACAAAATAAGCCGAATTTCATAAAAATTAGTTACATAGTTCCGCAGTTTATCCTTGACAAACATTGTAACGCGAGATTTATATATATATATATATATATATATATATATATATATATAAATTGATTGATAGCATAATATGGATAACTTTAAATAGAATTGAAATAGATTTTGTTGTTTATTAATCATAAACGTAATTATCCATATGTACAGGTGATTGCTGAAAGTAGTGCAGAAGCCCTGGTTCATGCTTCATTTGGTGCTAATTTACAAGATCAGTACCAAATGTTGCAACAGCAACCACAACCACAGCATCAACAAGCGCACACATTATCACGACACCTAGAAGCTCACGCTGACAATCGAATGTCCCTTCTGGATCAGCAAGTAGTACCGCCATTGGTGGACGAAATGACCCCGATGGAGATGGTGAACCGACACTTGATCGGGTTGCCGAATTCTGAGGAGGAGGAGCACGCACGTGAGCTTCAGCAAGCACTGGAAAAAGAGGCCGACGAGACACGCCAAGATTTTGAACAGGGTGGCTCGCCTTACAATGATACCAACGGTTCAAGGCCGGATGCCCGATGGGCCGAAAGTCAGGTGCTACCTTCACGGCGCTCCACTTCTTCGTCCATTGAATCCGCGTCCTCGGTTGAAGAACATTCGCTACCGCCGTACAAAGGCATGCCTCCGTTGCCGTATTTACCATGTTCGTTGGATGCTCCACCTTACCATGCTTATACGGAAAATGCACCCTACGTACAAGGTCCAGTGTCATTGTTCGCGGGACCTCAGCCGTGTCCTGGACCTCTACCATATCCATCGCCTGGAGCTGCGGTCTTTCCGCCATCTTTTGGAGCACCCTTCCCTACACCACAAAGCTTGCTGCCGCCGCACGTACCTAAATTGGACGACACGCTCAATATGCAAGTTAATGTAGGTTCAACAAAACATTTCGCTTTTACTTATACTTTAATATATCATTCAATGTTCAGTCTCGATTACATTAGATAAAATAGTGTATATTTACATTTGTTTTTCATTGTTTTGAATTTTAATTACTTATTAACTTATTACATTAATTGTATTAATATTAATTATATATTAATTAACGTTTTGACCTTTTTTGTGGTCATTATCAAAATCCCTAATTAGGTTATTCTGAAACACGCGTAATTATCGTCACATGAAAATTGGTCATATACATTAATGCATAATTAATTAAGTCTGTTGTACCAAAAAATACGGTCGAAAAACACATTGACAATTAATAAATTTCATGAATTTAATTTACTATAATTTTATTACAAAACATGGAAGTTAATATAATGCTAAATAAACCATTGCAGTTCTTGAATTTCCAGGCATCGCCCTGTACTGCAGCGTTTACATCGTCATCCCACAACATGGCACTTACAGCAGCTATGGTTTCACCCACAAAAATACCGACGCCGCCCCCGCCGCAACCGCCTCCACTACCGCCCGATCTACCGGAAATACCGCAGGAAGCAGTACAGCAAATACCACCTGAAAATATTAAAGACGACGTGACACCATCGGTACAGCCTGAAGTTACGCAACCTGCCGAATTACAAACGCGATCACCCGCCAATGAAATTGCCGCCACCATCGTAGATCAAGCTGCACCTTTCCTTAATAATGCGGAGAGCCATGTGGTACCCGTTGACAACGCGACCGACACTCTTGCCGAAGCTAAAGCGACACCACCTGCAGGCAAGAAATCGCCGTCAAAGCCCACACGAACATCCGCGAGAGTCACATCATTGCAGGGAAAATCACCGGGCAAATCGCCACGACAAGAAAGTCTCAAGAATGCTGGCATGAGTTCGCGTGGTCGCGGGCGGGGTGGTAAATCCACCCAGCAGACTGGTTACAGAGGTCGAGGAAGAGGCAGAGGCAGGGGTCGAGGTAGAGGTACCAATATTTTGTCTGCCATTCACGATGACTCGATTCACAATAAACTTGTTGGTACGGTATACGATTTTGACTCAGACGAAGACTCCACTAGTGAGGCGAATATCGCAGATTTACGAATGATGCGTGAAAGGAAAAAATCAACCGATGTTTCGGAAAGGCGGGATATGTTCGATAGAGATGTGACTGTTACACTTAGTCCTCTAAATAAAAGGTATTGTGTATTGTCTTTTCAAGGTTATCTTTTCAAATAATTTAATTTGACTTTTATTTCATGACCTCTAAATTTAAATTTTAATTTATTGACACAATAAGTGTACCTAATATATTTCAAGATAAATTTTAATTATTAAATTAATTACGCTAGGGAACATATTATGTTAACAAATTCAAAAATAATTTTTTCTCAAATTAACCACAGTACTCGATTATTAATCAGAGCAAAACATTTTAGGTATATCGATGACAAGAGATTATCGTCTCCGGCAGCGCGTACTGAAAACGCTAGTGTTGCGGATTCGAATACAGCTAATCCTGCGTTCACGGATACAGTGTTACCATTGCTACCAGGTCCTGTAGACATGCGAACATACAATTCTACAGTAGATGCACAAGCATCATCATTGCACACCCATGCTTATGCAAACCACCTTCTACATCCATTCGGCAACGTTTCCGCGGATCACTCACTGCCAGATATTGAAGAAGATCTGGACAAGGAATTGGATAGTGCGCTCAAGCAACAGCAACAACAACAAGTCGAGCAACATGTCAAGGCAGAAGGAAACGAGGGCCCGACTGGTCTTGATGAACCCGCCGTCAATATAGATGTTGGAAAGATGGCACTTTCGGACTCCCGCAATCAACTCAAGGTTAAAATTAAAGGCCCCTTCTTGGATGCTAAATACGTACATGCGCCTGTTGCACCCACCCTGGCACAACAGGCGCCCGCTGTCGTTACGCCCACTGCTACTAGCGCTGCTGTTGCCTCAGGCCCGTCCAATCTACGAAGAATGCGTAAAAAGGAACTTTTATGGCAGTATTGCTCACAGGTCAGTAATAGTACACTTTACCATACTTTAGTTGGATTTACTCATAATTTAATTATACATTAGTACTACAATTAATTATTTTGACACTGTTTTTGAATGTCATATTTACATATGAAATCGCAACATTATTAAATTTGAATGATAATATAATAGTCTATAACAGATCTTCAACTGAAAGTTAAATTAATTATTTTGAATGTTGTCTATCCAGTATGTAATATGTATTATGTAACAGCTTTATTTATACAGTTACTGTATAAAAGGTTTGTTAGATTTTATGTTAAATTCACGCTATAATTTTTATATACAAAATTAAAGTGATATCCATTACTTATAAATAATGTTTTAATCACTTGACGTTTTATATGAAAACTGAAGAAACACAGAATAATTATGTAGAGATAAAATATAATGAAGAAAAGTCACCAGTGTTACAAATATATTTTAAGAAAACTTTTTCTAATGCTTAACAAGGCAAATAACTAAAACCTGTTGAATCATTAGGATAATAAAAATATGAGCTTACCTCTGGCTCCGAGCATAACCGCAGCGCCAGTGAGTACACCGCAAAACCGAACTGTGATTCGAACTTTCCCAAAAGCTGTTGCCTCAATGACTTCAATTCCTACGCGCGAGGACTATAAACCAATGTTGGATGCAAACGCGGACAAAAAGCGGCGCAAGGATCGCGGAGGCCCTCTGTCAGATGGCGTAGAAGACGAGGGCGGCACCCCATCGCGGCGCTCGCTAAATACCGGGACGCCGTCAGATCGACGCCGCGGTCGTCAAGCTCGTCCGTCGACCAGTAGCATCGCAAACAGCGGAGGACACCCGAAGCTAAAAATCAAATTTGGCAGTAGTATCATTGGCCAACAGTCTGATAATTCGATCGAAGACCGTAGTGGGGCTATTCGGCCGCCTAAGAAGCGATTGAGCAGCATCTCAAGTAAGCCAAGCATACAGGAACTGAAGCGTGACAGTATGCGCTACCGCAGGATGGTGATGGCTGATTTCAACAGCAGTGACGATAAGAAGGACAAGACGAAGAGTAAGAAAGATAAGACTGGACGCAAGAAGAAACGCGACAAGAAAACGCGACAGGAAGGTTGTGTACAGATTCTCGAGGAAGGCCCCACCAAATTGATAATCAGGTTAGGCAAAAATCCGAATTCGGAGGATGGCGCCGCGGATTTGACGCCGTCTGTAGAGGATGCGCAAAACCGTGTGGCGCCACCGCCAGAAAATTCAGCCGATAGGGATGAGGGAGAGGGCGTGCGCGTGCCGCTCGACAGCGCCGCTGTCGAGAGCGGGAAGCAGGAGGAGCCCGAGAAGCAGGACGTCGGTGGCGCCCCCTCGCTCAAAAATGTTCGTTCCGCGAAGGTTACGCCGATCAGGTTAAAACTGATGCGTTGCCAAGAAGGTTATGAGCTCAAAGACGCCAAGTCTGAGAGCGAGGGTATCACCGTCGGATGCGAAAGCGCTAAAAACGTAACTACGGCGCCACCGACGTTAATATCACCCGCGGTGATGACATCGACGGAGGTAGCGCAGGCTGGTGATGCGTCAACAGATAAATCGACCTCTCGCGAAGGGCCGACTAACTGTCCGCCGGCATCCTTGCCGCAGGGCTGCCAAGTTAGGTGATAATTAATGATAGGCGTTGTATAGTACTGTTGCTTCGGGGCTCAGTCAGCGATTCGGCTTCTTGCGTCGGTCCCCCCTGCTTGTCAAAGAGCGGGCTTGACACTAATGGCTAATCGAGCGCACCCCGGCCGGTTATCGTAAAAGCGACTTTTACGATGTGTTGTGTTTGTATTTCGTATTCTAACAGTTTTTGCATTTTATTGAAAATATATATATTATATATATGAATATAGATTTATATATAAATATATATATGCCGAGGTATATAAACAGTTTTGTATCATAACACATTGAGAGTAAATATATATATATTGAAATGTCTATGAAAATTATATTGAAGCGTAGGGAATTATGAGGAAGACGCTGCAAGAAGACGAACTCGCCTCTCCGAATCTCAAATTGACCGCCACGCACGCGTGCAAAATTTTATGAAAAGAGCACTGTTGCTTTTAGTCATTTAATTTGTATGACGGAATATGCTTATGGATTGAAACTTGCAATTAGTTTTATTTTCTTATTTTATTGCATTGAGTGTACCTCTAGAGAAATTTTTATCCTTATTTTAATTGTTATTACACTCGACGCTCCCATTTTCAGCGAGATCGAGACCGGAAACGCTCCCATTTTCAGCGGGCACAATTGCGCACGTGTTTAGCGCATGTATATTTTCATTGGTTATTTCTATTCGGTTGTTTCAGTTATTAATGGTTAAACAGCGAACCGGATATAGGAACATTTCCGCTGAAAATGGGGAAGAAATTTCGCTGAAAATGGGAGCACGTTGAAAATGGGAAGGCTGAAAATGGGAGCGTCGAGTGTAATATTTTTCACTTTAAACATACTTATATTTATGTATTGAAACGACTTTAATAGCGTTTATAATATATATAAAATTATTTTGACACACATCCGCCGTATCAGTTATATTTCTAAAGGCTCTCTGCCCTTTTTTTTTATCAACTTGCATTCGTTTAATTTTATACAAAGCAACACACACAAGGATGTTTGTTTACATAAGAACAACATACTGGTATTAGCTTTAATGCAATTCGTTTGCGTGGTGTCGCCAGAGTGTGAATAAAAAGTGACTCGAGGCTCACTCAAAAATGTTGTACGTGTGTATAAAAAAGTGAGAGGTATGTAGTCGAAATTTGTGTACATAAATGATCTGAGGGTGAAGTGAAATGTCACAAAGTGCCCAAAATATTCATCATTAATTAATATGAAAATGTGCATTTCGGTCAAGCAATATCAGTCATTATGCCAAGACTACTTCACGAATTTTTGCTATATTTTTATTTTTAATTTTTATAAATATCTAGAAATTTTGAATTATTTAATACGTGATCAAACCTTTAAATTTTAAAAAAATAGCTTTATTCAAACTTAAAAATCCAATATATTAATTACTTAATTATTACATATTATATATCAATAATAAGATATTAATTAATACAAAGAAAATAAATATTAATAATGTAAAACATATGCATAATTAAACAAACATTACAATTAATATTATCATATTATTATTATTATTATATATTTTATTTTCAAATTTAGATACATAGTTAAACTATTCAGTTCGATGCTCAAGGGCAAATCTTTAAATCTTAATTACATTTTTTCTGTCCTTATTCATAAATTTTAAATGACTTTTTAACGAATTAAATAAATATATAAATATTTATGTTCTGATCTTATTATTTGTTCAAAATTTAATGATAAATGTCTGAACATGCATTAAATATTTTGAAAAACCTATGAAGTTTTTGCAATTTGTTAAAATTGTATTTATTAAAATTTCAAAATTAATTGTTATTATATTTTGTATTTAAATTTTTGTAATAATTTTTAAATGACAAGTACAAAATATCAACGGTAAAAATTACAAAGAATTTTGCAATTATTGTTATAATTCGTGCAATTAGTTTTAGTGCAATGACAAACGCAAACACTTGCAAGTATTTCGCTTTTTACTTGGTCATTCAACGCAAACATAAACAGGTCGTATTGGTTAATACATTACAATGAAAAAAAATTGTATATACATTATATTAGTCGCAAGGAAATAGAAAAGACGCGACTCAGAGCAGAACCGTGATCGAGTTTAGAACAGTTCGATTTTAATAATTTTATTTTAAAATAAATTTTTTTATCACCGCGATTTCACTTCTGTCAACTTTATTTTATATTATTTCTTTTTTTGCATGTATATTTATTGTCATATTATTTATTCCACTGAGATGCGGGACAAAGTTCCTCACCGTCGTTTTCCACTTTGTTTGTCAAGTTATTTATGTTTCGCGGAAAATCGTCACGAGTGTTAGCATTTTGTCTCACACCTCCAACTAATATTTTGTGTTTCACTCAGATCAAAATATCTGACTTGTTGATTTGCGTACTATAAAAGACGCTTATATACTTTGATTAATTCAGTACATGTGTTGTAATACCATAACTGTTTTTCAGATCAATGCCTTCAAAATATGACAAATTTGCAATACATTATGTTCATAATTTTACATTTTTCAAATGTTGATTTATGAGTCTATTTTCCATAATCGATTTAATTTAGTCTTAACTTTTTTATATACTTTATAATACGGTAAAATGCAATTAGTTATTTACTTACTGGATTAATTTATTTACTATCTTAAATGAATTAGAAAATTATATTTATTCATTATTCATGTTAACGAATCAATTGATATTCTAAATTAGAAGACAATATGATCGTATTTGAAAATTCTTTACAATTCAGTATAAATAAAAAAAATCATTTACGCATTCTAGATTCCAGTATAAAATTTTTAATTATACAAATATTTTACATTCAAAACTATTGCTTTATATTATTATATATAATGAAATATTGTTTCACAAACTATCCTAAAATTATCAAAAAACACTTTATTTGAAAAAAAATTCTGTTAAATGAAAGCTAGAATTGCAAAATCAAACATTTTAACACATGTTAAAATTTGACAGGAAAATAACTTTTCTAAAAAGTTTTGTGAAGTAAACATCGTTTTGTGTCATAATTTAACGCATTACCCGTTGAAGAGCAGACAGAAAAAATTGTTGAATAAACATTAATATACCATATCAAAAAGAGGGGACAATGTTTGTTTACATGCCATATGTATTATATATTATAAAAGAGATTATATGATAAACAATCATTTTTATTATACTACTACATCATTATAACTTTTACATTTTTCATAACTTTCTTTATACTGCATGTTAAATATTATAACATAACTGTCTCCACTTTTTGATTTTTCAGTTTTTTTATAGTCTTCGAAGAAACTTTTGTAGACAAATATTTATAATGATTTCAATTTGACTGCAAAATCAGAATATATGAATTATGGTATTATAACACAACCAATGTGTACATATAGACTAACGATTTACAAATTCATGCATATTCACGCATACACACGAAGAAGCGTATACATGTTTTCGTGTATGTTTGTATACACGTTACATTTATATGTACAGTTTTTCACAATTTTTAAATCTTCCATTTTGTTACCATTTCGATGTCAAAAAACAAGTAAAAGGAAAAAAAGTTGAATATGTAATAAGAAGGAAAAAAAAAAGAATTGTAAGAAGCATAATCAAAACTTCCAATAATCTTATTTTTATAATATCAAGAGCAATTGTAATAGTTATATTGAAATAATTGCATGAAAAAATTACAATTTTTACAATAAACCAGTACGTGGTTTTATATACGGTTATTGAACTTTTACAACTAAAATGGAATCATGATATAATACATGTGAAATTGATGTACATTTATTAAAAATCAAATGGATTATTTTTAATGATTAATTTTTGACACAAAATTTTTATGAGAAATCATTGTAATGGGAATTTTTTCAATGCAATTTATTCTCCAGATTTCTTCCACAGGATCAAGTGCGTAAAAATGTAGAACCTTCCTACAATCGATTGCGTGCGAAAACAAAAAAGAAGGATTAGTTTTAAAAGGATGAATTTAATGAAAAAAAAAAAAAAAAACGAGAAAAAGACGATCATTGACCGTTTGTATGTGAGAGAATGTTGTTTTCCCTTGTATATTAAGCGCCTGTTGAAAAATCGTGTTATTCTATTATGAAATTTCGTAATTTTATTTTTTATTTTACGCCCCACTTTTTTATCGCAAAGTTTCATAGATCGGTTTGTGGTAATTATTGATAATGAAAATAATGGTTAATATTTGTAAGACACGCCCTCGAACCTCCCGAACCGCCCTATAATATATTATTATAATGATAAAATAATTGTAATGATAAGTCGTGTAAAAAAATATTCGTTTCCTCTTTTCTACTTATTTTTTATTTAGACAAAGATACAGAAGATAATATATATGTATATATATATATATGTATACATATATATATATATATATATATATATATATATAAATATATATAAAATAAACAATTTATGTATACATAATTCTTTGATAGTAGTTAAATATAATGAAATATTTAAGAATAAGTAAATAATTAATAATAATAACTCGTGAATTGAGATCACAAATGATCAGAAAGTCAATGAGTTTGATCGGCGTGGATGTTGAACAGAACTTGGGAAGTTCGAGCGTGCGTGACATCAGTCCTCCGACAAGTGTACATTTTTTATGAATAAGCAAAGGCTAACAATGGAGATGTTTTAAAAAGAAGCCTATATTGTACAGACTACAATGCATATTTCATTAATTTCTCATTGTTTCTTACAACTAGGAAGTGAACAGTAAACACTAATATGCTATAAATATTAAGGATAATAATGAATTCAACATTATATAATATAAATAGTTTTATTAATAATGCAGATGAATATAATGAATATAATAATTAGTGATTGTATATAGTGTACAAGAGAAGCTGGTCTTGTAAGATAAAGATAAGGTGTTTTAATGTGCACATAGCCGCATCATTGTCAATAATCATATTATTACGATTAATAATAATTACAGTTTTTTTTTAAATTCGTCCATATGTGTTGTTTGTATCTTTATTAATTATTATTATTATTATAAATATTATATTATATTATTTTTTAAGTCGACGTTAAGTTACACGAAAAATAAGAATACTACTTTGGTTTTTTTGCAAGAAAACATTGTCTCGCTCGTGCAATTGTACATTTACGGATCATTATTCTTATTTTCACTGAACGTAACTAAGTTTCTAAGTAAATTTATTTTCAATCAATTTAAAGCTTTTTACTTTTATTTTTCCATTCATCGATCTACCTTGTTTTCAATTTTTACTTATACTAAGTCAAAAATGTTAAGGTAAGTGTTAATATATTTATTATTTTTCAAATTACTCGTGTATAACAAATTGGACTATTGAGGCAGTAAAAATATTATAAAGCCTGAAACACTAACTAACCGTACAGATATTTTAATTCATTATTAAAAGACTTTTGTTTTTCTCGAAGGAATAAATGTCTTCAATCAATAAAAGTGATGGACATGGTCGTTTATAAGACATGCATTGCGGTTAGTAATAAGAGCGAGCAATTATTTTAAAAGTAGCTCTTGGAATAACTGAACGAATAATAATGTACATTTTATTTAATATAATATTATTGGTGATGCAGACTCACAAATTGTATTGCATTGATGATAATTTATTTGTGATCAAGTATTTTGAGAATAGGAAAATTACTAATATCGTCGGCTTTACATGTGACGACGAGCAAAGTAAATAATTACATTATTAATTCAATATATTTTCAAAGGATAATTATCGAGAACAATTTTTCTGACAACATAAAGTTATAAAGAACTATTATATAATATAATACATTTTTTAAATTATCAATAAACAGGGAAGGGGATTTTAATTTTACTAATACTCTGAATAAATTATATTGGCAAAATAATTTTAAATAATGTATTATAAAAAACTTTAAATAATTTACCTTTTTTTTAGGTAAAATCAATTCTGTCAAAATGTTTAACAATAACAATAAAGTCGTACAATTATATGATTTGTCATTAAAATCAATTTCAAGTTTATCTGTTATAAAAAATTCGATGTGCAGAATTGGAATATTCATAGACCAAAAATGTCAAAATAAAATATTATTGAAACATTTATTTGCAGAGGTGTGAATGAAGTATCTCAAATTAATTCAATATACTCTGAGAGAAATTTCTTAATAGTTGCTATTATACTTTATAATAATATTCCTTCTAATATGATATTATGAAATCCTTTTTAAAGAAACATATTGCAAAAGAAAATGATCGAGGAATAGAACCTGTTACCTCACAGACCCACAAATCCCCACATTATTATCAAATATAGTAGCAACTTCTAATATATATCTAAGTGTAAAATTTATGGTTTTCCTCTGGACACTTACAGAGCACTACATTTTATTTATATTCCACCGTTTATAAATGGCTTATTATCACAACAGATTTAAATAGTGTCGTAACAAATCTTAATGATACCAATTTTACTATGGAAACAGATATGATTATTGCAGTCTCAAATCTGGGCGAATATGATTTATATGAAGCCTATAACCCATGTAAATATAGGGGTGGTAAACTTACGATTAATAAGATTGGTAAATGGAATTCTGTTGAATTTAATGGGTCATTTTATGATAGGAATGTTTCTAGAATATATAATTATGGAGGTATGACACTGAAAATGGCTGGTTTAGTAAGTACCACTCTTTTATCATTTTTAATAACTTTCAATAACTTTATTTAGTTGGTTATTAGTTGCTACAAATTTCCAAAAGATAAAATTAATTCAATAAATTTTAAATAAAAAAAAAAACACGTTTGCTTTTAATATTTTTTAGATTGTGTACAGACCACAAAATGTGGACATTGTAAATTATTTGCAAGCTTACAAAAACATATCGAAAGACAGTATGACCAAATTTATGTATTCTATCGCACTCCATTTTGCTGATGTATTCAATTTCACGTAAGATAAAATAATTGTTATCGTATTAATCGTTACTATAAATTTAATAAAATAAATTTCAAATAGCATAGAAACCGGAGAATATAGAGAATGGAAAATAAACGACGATGTAGGACCAGTTGTAAAAGGTTTGCATTATAGAAGCATTGATATAGGTGGTAGTCCCACGATAATGACAGAAACAAGAGCAAAGTATGTTGACTTCTTGTATCCTATATGGCCATTCAGGTAACATATCCACATAAATCAATTTATAGGCACAATGAAAATCATTTTCTCTTTCGAAGACGTCACAATTCAAATATTTACAGAACCTTTTTCCTTTTTCGTTCAACTTCTACGAGTCATATTCGATTAAAAGAATTTTTAATGCCTTTTACCATGGATTGTTGGTATTATACAAGTTTTTTAACTGTTGTTGCAATTATTGTATTTGGAATCGTCTTAGTGTTTGAGAACTTAGATAAAATTGAAGCTTATGAAATAGGATTTATTATAGCTATTGGATCTTTGTGTCAACAAGGTTTGATTATTTATCCTATCCTCCTTCTTCTCCTATCTTAAAAACTCAAAACATGCCTGAAGTTGTAGTAGTGAGTTGTCGGTTTATTAGCCAATCAAATTGTAAAGTTAAAGAGAAAGTGAGAATCGATTATCGATTAAAGAAAATCAATAGATTTATGAGAAGGGTCAAAAATATATCTCTTTTATATTTTTGTTTACTAATCTAATTTGGTTTAATTAAACATTTTATTTAATATATTAATAATATAATAATTTAAAAAACCTTTTATGTAAAGTAAAACGACAGAGATAGAGCGCCCGAAGTTGCGCTTCAGTTATCTAGTACGTAAAGAAAGTATTAAATTGAGTGTTGATAATTTGAATTTCTTCAGGTTCTGCCTATATTCCTGCAAAAACACCGGGTCGAATTGCTTTTTTAAATATAATGTTGTTCAGTCTTTTGATTTACAATTACTACTCTGCCAGTGTTGTTTCAACAAGGTTAGATACACCACTTGACAAAATGAACGATTCATTGGTAGAATTAGCAAAATCGGATTTAAAACTAGGTGCTGAACCATCTCTTTTCTTTAATTTCATCTTAAATGTAAGTATTTAATTTCTTTAAATTATGATTTTTTATGTAGCAATCATTTGTGCATAGCATATGAAAGTTTGTGAAATTCAGCAATCAGATTAATTATTTCTTATATTTTTTATTAACTACTTTTTATACTGTGCTAAACACAAGCTATAAATGAAAAAAAACTGCTATAATACTATTTCAGCAAAGTGAATGGGAAGTGGAAACATTTTATCACAAACGTTGGAAAAAAATCCCGGAAAAGGATAGATTCTTTTTTCCAGAGGAAGGTATAAGAAAAGTTCGAGCTGGTGGTTTTGCATATCATACAACACCTGAAGCTGGTTATCCATTGGTTGAACAAACTTTTGACAATCGTAAAATATGCGAATTGACAGAAGTGCACATTTGTAGACCGTCATATTTATATTTGAATACACGTATAAACAGTCCTTTTACAGAAATGTTAAGATTGGGGTACATGTTTTTATTGTAATGGTTTAAATAAAATTTATTAAATATATATATATATATATATATAATGTCTGCTTTATTTTGCAGTTCTGTAAAAATGTTGGAAAGGGGACTACTTAGGCGACAAATAAAACGATGGCAAACAAGAACACCAGAATGTCGTCGAGATATTTTGAGTGCAGATAGTATTACAATGAACGAAGTTGCGCCAAGTTTCTTTCTTTTGATGTTTGGTGTCTTATTATCACTTATTATATATATAATCGAAAAGATTATGTATTATAAATATGTTAAGGATGAGCCCAAATTAATAGGAAAATACAATATTAATCTAAAGATGTTTAAGGAATTGTGGTTAAAAAATAATGTATTTAAATAAAATAATATACAGTAGTTGACAAATATAAACAAATGAAAGTGATTTACAGATAAAGATAAGAATTAAAATGAAATACATTTATGTAACATAAATACATATTTTTAATTTGTCTTTCAATAAATATGACTAAATTAAAAAAAATTAAATTGATTAAATATGCACAAGTAAATATTATTATTAATTTAAAGTTACAGTGAAAATGTAGGTAATTCAGAGATAGTTGTAATACTATTATAATATTTAAAATTAAATACATATGTACATATATCATTTATATATGTGACAAAAATTTAATATTACATCTACATATAAACTCATTAACTTTGTAGTCTTGGCAACATGCTGTTGATGCGCTTATAACCTTATCGTAAATTTAGTTGTGGTTTTAACAAGTTCTCGCAGAAATAACAATGTATTGGGGTTACAGTCCAGCAGTTGATTTTCAAGAAGAATTAATTCACAAAGAGAATCAAAATGATATTAATGTATTGATATTAGGATCAAATGATGCAAGACACGTTATAAAGACAGTATCCTCTCTCAACTTGGATAAAAATAAGGATAATAAAAAGTTTACATTTCATATAGTTGAACATTCATTAGAAGCCATTGCAAGGTGTATTCTAATGTTGAGTATATGTTTTGAAGAAGGTTTAGGTATTAACTGGTATTATATATATTAATTTAAAAATACTTGCGCTCTTTATTAATTATTTTTATTTTCATTTTCATTTAAAATTAATCAAATATTTTCAAGATATACGCACATTTTATTTAAAATACTTTAGTAAAATAACTAATCGATGTATTTTAAAAGGTTTACAAGAAGCAACAAGATATTATCTTGAGATCTTGGGAAATACTCTTATAAGACCTGCTACTGCAAAGTTTTTAATTACTCGGGTAAATGCACTCATGGATGTCGTAACCGATACAAAACAGTGTGAATGGTTAAATCTAAAAGAGTTGAAATATAAATATAAGGATTCTTTGGAACAACTTTTTAAGTAAGAACCATTTTAACGAAATATTATATAATTTCTTAGTAACATAAAAAACTATTACTATGAAATTATTATTAATCATGTATTCTTTTTATGTAGATTTTGGGCATTAGGTGCAAGCGAAAATATTTCCGTTTCGAAACTTTGGGATTTGCGAGTAAGGCATGCATTAGGAACACGCTATGATCACAAAAAAGGAGCATTTGATTGGGATTACCATATGACTCTTAAGTCACGTGACATAAGAAATCTAAGTGCTCATGATTACTTGTAATTAATGTTTTTGATATAGCAATAACTATACCATAATCATTTTAAAAGTACATTTTTCAGACATACGAGAATATTATAACCATTATATTATTTATTCCGATATCAATTAATTATGAAATAATATTTTTGCATCTTCGGTATGATATAATTTATTTTAATATCAGTGATTACAAAGAATAAGTTCAATTTTTAATGCAATGTTGTACAACTCTGAATCGTGACATATAAAATATGGAAAATAAATTACGAATCGATATATGGATTAACTTTCATTAAAAAATAAATCTTACTTTGCAATATTTACCAAATGATATTCTGATTCGAAAAGTACATCGTTAGAAAAATTATGAAATAATTACTATTTTTTTTTTTTTTTTTTTTTTTTTTTTTTTTTTTT
>JABFPN010001552.1:0-28083 GCA_022817305.1 Leptoteleia sp. ZL-2020 | reverse complement strand
AACAAACAAATTTACAACACTAATATAAAAAAATTTACCATATCGAATGGAAAATTTCTTTATAATTGGTATAGTAATTATGCTGACACCATAGACGATATCTGTCAGAACTCATATGGTATAGTAATTTTGAAAATAACATTTTTCTCAGTGTACGGAAATTCGCGTGCGTGTCTTGCCGAAGTTTGATAGCCGATATAAACGAAAGCGCTTTTTTACTTTACAGCTATAAAATAATAATTACTTGCATTCGATTCCGTCAGCGAGTACGGAATAAAAATACCAAAAAGGTATTATTACCCGGATGAATTATGCATTATTGCAAAAATAAAGTAGGCGTATAATTTCGGTAATTATTTTTTATGATGGAAATGATTTAAGTCACCAATTTGTCGACTCATTCAACAAACTAATAAAGATGAAAATATTTTTCTTGTCGGGAATGCGGGATATTTTTGTGAAATATGTTCTCAAAACCTTTTCACGATTTCGGTGCATGTTTTCATTTTTTATGATGTGGTTTTAATGGCGGCAGCTATTTGTCGCGTCATAAAACGGCCCCGGACTCACCTTTAAAATCCCGAAAGATATAGTTTTTAATTAAGGGTACCTTTTCATAATCATTTATTGTTGCCTTACACACGATACTTTCGATTGTAAAATTCATAAAATATATAACTATCATCAATTTTCGTACAGGTATACCCGACAAACGTACAGCTGCGCCTTCATTTTCTCTTATACTTTTTCGTGTAAAATTGAGCAATTTTATTTCCTTAAACAACTCCTACATGTCTTAATACGCTCCTCGGATCATCCTCTAAATGACGCTCGGACACAAAAACTATGATATATAATGGAATTTACTTTTTAACGACTTCGGATGATAATTAACTAAGCAATAAATGAGGCGAATAAAATAACTTATCTATTTTACTTATTTATCAACATTATTAAACATTCCTGGCTTGTTCCATCATACATTATTATTACTATAAACCAAGAATTCTCTCATTTTCCCTTTCTACCGTTTATTTTCATCAAAATTCTGGGGACAACTAGAAACTAGTATTTCCACTTAATTTTGCATTTTCAGATGCTATTGTACTGCCAACCCTTAATTATGAGTATTGGAAGAGTATAAGAAAGGACAAATTGCCAAGAATTGGCGTTCGTACAATGAAAATAAAAATTAATATATATATATATATATATTCTTTCTTGCAATTTGAGGACACAACGTAAAATTTTACCAAAAAAAAAAAAAAAAAAAATTATATAATATTATGTCCTCAAATTTCAATGAAAGTGTATCGTGTCTTAATCTACTGGTGTATCATCCCAGGACTGGGCCAACGATTGGCCGACACTTACTGACACTCTGCCAATACCCAGCCGTATGTCAACTTCTACAAAGGGGTGACTATTGACATTTCATAAGGACGATCGAAAATATTTTGGCAAAAGCACAAAAATGAGAAGCGTCAAATATGCCCACGAAATATATGACACCGTGTTCCCAACGAAATTCCAAATGTGAAACGTAGTGCGTCGAAATGTTTCGGACAAAATATCGAGTGCGTTTGTCGCAGCTGTCACGAGGAGGATTCCGTTAGGCCGGCGAAGACGAGGACCAGAACGAAAGCAAAGACACGGGGACAATTATGAGGCACGCAGTGTCATTGGGTAAAAGCTGTCAGGCATGAATTTCGTGCAACAAGTTGCCCATATTTACACCCTAACTAGGCCAACAATGAGGCCGATACCGTGGCAGCGACGGTGCGTTCCGTGGAGTAAGGTCGGTAGGTAGAGGATGCTGGTGTACGCGCGCAGGCATGAGCTCTTCACGGAGCGTTACGTAGCGCCGGGCTCCTTTAAACCGTTTACTCACGCATCGGCGCATCCTTCAAAATATTGTCGCGTAGCCGCGCCTTTATCCGACCTTCGCCATACGAAATTTGTCCATCGTGCGCGCGACGGACCGTCACTTTGACCTGAGATCGAACCGTACCCGTCGCAAAGTCGTCAGAAACGATCGCGTCCTTGTGCGCGATTAGCGTGAAAATGGCACTTTAATGGCCCCGTACCCTCACGATTATTATATTCCAACGACATTTTTTCTCTTTATACTCTGCGGACTCCATTCAATGCGCATTTATTCTCCTCGCTCTTTCGCAACGCGACCATTGTACTTTTTTTTCCCCTCTTCCCCACCCGACACTCAAAAGCAACGAAAGTATCAAGATTAATATGAACATGACGCATACAAAGTATATATCGTCCAATCTTTTCTCTCAAACCTTGCCTATCGTAGTCGCGGACAATGGTTTATCATTTTTTTTTTCTTTCCTTTTTCGGACAACGACTCCGAGCGACTCGAAATTTTCAAGTTTTCAGATCTTTTGACTGGGTTTCTGGATTATTCGTAATAAATGGATGAGAATTTGCCTTTAATATAAGTTCGCAATTATAGTGAAAAATGGATGAGAAAAAGGGGACTTTTCGTGGTAAGGACCCATTTATGGGTTTCCGTTTGTTATTTGAAGATTATCAGAGTGGAAGAAAGGCAATTTTTTTTGTTCGTGTAGGTACTTTTAGATGATGTTGTAAAAAAATTACATATTAATTATTTAGGTATCGTTAACTTTCATACTGTTTGAAAGAAATATAAGTTATGACCTTTATCAGATTAATGATTAGTATTGCAATTTTTTTAGATGGTAAACATTTGTATTTTGCAATTCATTTTATATTTTTAAATGTATTTCAAAGAACTCCATTAATGTTTACATTGATTTCAAATCATTCATTTATAAAACATAAGATAATAATTCATGTTGGAACTAATAAATTATAATATTCAATATAGTTAAAATTGATAAATTATCGTATTTAATGAATGTTATTCCAACTAATGAGTTAAGTAAATAATCATTTATGAGTAATTAAGAAATAGTCGGCGGGAGAATAAACAGTAGCCATTTTGAGATTATTCCAAAGTTGATTAGAAATATGAATTGAGGTAATGATTTAAATGATGCCGAAATTAGAAAGTTTCAAAGTATTACGTTTTTCAGTTATTTGGTTATGGAATCAATACTTATTGTATATAAAATTTTAAGGTAACGAAATTTTTTTAAAAAATACCACGTATTATTTCAAATTGTTGATTTGTATCATAAAAAATGACGAAGCTGATAAACTATGTCATATAAGACTGTATTAATTAAAATGTATTCCAATATATTTTCTACGAATGTAATTATAGTATATTGACAGTGAATTAGTAGAAACTAGATATAATTACATATTCAAGTATAATATTCATTAACACGGTAAAAACTAATTTGAATAAATTATAATCTCAAAAGTTCAGTAAAAGAAATATTTATTGACATTCTCGAAATAATGTCAAAATAAAAAATGAAACAAGTTATTTGTGATATTTATTGCAGAAATAACTTTAGTTCTTTTTCTTTTCATTTCTTACATAAATAATATTAAAGTATGAGATGAAATAACGTAATTAACATTTTATTTTTATAGGTATAAATTCATTCCACAATTACTTCTTTGTATAATGAAAATAAAGACAAGGAAGTAAATAAATCTCATTAAATTGTATTGTTTTCGGTTACACGTCATTTTTACTTATTAAATGAAAAAATTTAAAAATACTAAAAAAATAACAGTCATAAATTAATTTACTCATTCCAACGTGTGACTCAGAACCTAAATGTTACATTAACATTAACTTTTATTTTTATTTTCATAATAGGTATTCGAACGAAATGAAATGGACTGCATAAAAAAAATTAGCAATACTTAGAAAATAAATGCAAATATCGCATTTTCAAATAAAATAGTAATTAAAAAATTCTAATACCAACAATCACGTATTCACAATGTTCAAGTTCTCGAAAAATAATCTGAGAATAGTTAATTAAAGTGAGATTTTTTTAACTTTAAGGCAACATTACAATCACCATTAAAATGTTTTAAATCGAATTTTATCATTAAAGTCGAACATAAAATAATTCCAGAACAGTAGCCTAAGTTCCGGTTGAATTGAATAATTATCAGACATTAGAAACTACTTTGGAGTACCATTTCTCATGCTATATTACACTGTCCTCTGTTTTTATTTAGTCACCTAATCAGCGCTACCGTATCTATGCCATACAACATTAACTTTCGGTCGTAACACTGTGCATTCCTAAAAAAAAAGAAAAAAAAAAATTAAAAAAAAAATGCTCCACCGACACCATACACGGTCATTCGGAAATTTATAAGAGCCAGTGAAATTAAAGTTTCTTCAGTTCTGGAACACATTTTGTCGTAACAAGCGTCATTCACTGATGCAGGTAACAACCCCACACATTCGTCAGGCCATCTCCCTCCCTCCCCCCCTCCCCTTCCCTTTGATCCTCGGAATATTCGAGGCTTTATCTTTATCGTTATGCGCCGTTGTTTCAAGCTCCTTACGTCCAACACGAGGCCCCATTAACGTTTGATTTACGGCTTTCTACGAATCTATAAAGGTGACTTGGTCCGAGCCAGCCGCATCCAGACAAGAGCTATGGCTCGCTTTCCGTGGGATTGAGCTGAACTTGGCTTTGGTGGAATTCACGTGCTCATTCGCAGATAAATGCTCATATACGTGGGACTTATGCAGAGTCGAGCTTGTATGGGGGAGGAAGGGATACTCAAGGATGTATCGGGCGTACCTTAAATAGGAAGATGCTGGTCACAATATTCGGTCGCGACCAGATCGGGGAGCTCGATAAAATTATACTCCACGGTTCCCATAAACGGAACCCCAAACTTACACACCCAAATTAAAAATGCGAGGTTACCGACTAAATTAATATCCGAACCTATCGATACTGGCCGGTCTAAGCTCTCGGGCGCTTTGCGAAAAAAGGTTTTATTGCCGTGAAGTTGGCCGAGTATAGTTTGTTTGTGGGATTTAAACATCAATTATAGATAAGCCAAGTGTCACAATTGCGATTGGTACGTATGGCTTTATCTACTACTGATGTAGGAAAATTAGCATACCTATTCAATCAGGTGATCCACAATATTTATCACGTGTTTGTGGGATTAGAAAAACTACTACATATTTTTGCAAAATATGATCATCGGGATAATCATCTTTACTTTAAACATTGTTCGTTATTTCTTGAGAAAAGAGAGTACCACTATAACCACTTACTGCCAACTTCACAGTCAAATGCAATTTGACGTCGAAGGCAAAGGATGAAGGAAGGAAGGCCGAAAATGTACAACTTCACACCGTTTAAATTCATTGGAAACGTCAAATTTTTTTTATTAAAAACAACGAAGACACGTTAGTACTTCTAATGTTAAGACAGATTCTTTCCCGATGCAAGTGCTTCCGTTTCCAAGCGATGATTTGGCGAGTGTGGGAGAGAAAAGAATGAGCGGGTTGCATCGCCACCCCTCCCGACGTTAATGATAGCCGAAACAAGATAAGAGGCGCGGATAAGAGAAGGAAACAAAGCACAGGTATAAGGCACGATAATAGAAATCACGAATTCTAACGCGAGTAGCTAGAGACGTGTAGCAATAGATGAATGTAGCATCTGTGCCGAGGTGAGAAGACAGACGGCCGAGAGAAGGTGGCAGAGGTGGAAGAGAAGAACGCGAAGAGGAGCTCGACACGAGGAAGGAGGATGTGGATGTGGGAATGCAGCGCGCCAAAGAGAAGGAACTGAACCGGGAGAGAGAGGCGCGTTTGAGGGTAATAAGAAAAACGAGAGGATGAAGGAGACGAGGAAGCAGCGAGCGAGAGACGGTACGGGAGCGAGGGAGACGGAGAAGGAGAGAGCGAGGGTCATAGGTGAAGTCCAGCCTCTCGCCCTTGCTAGGCGGAGAGATCCAATCGCGTTGCTTTGTGTACTCTCGAGGCTTTCTTATCCTGCGGACTGCTCTTATTATACTCGCATTATAGCCGCTAACCGCGCGAGTATCGTACCTTTGCATGCTTACGCACACCACGAGTCAAGTTGAAGTCCTGGAAAAAAAAAGTTCAATGCGAATTAAGGCCGCGGGCAATGGACGTTGGCGCCTCGTGGATTATATCATCGTTGCGAAACACAAAAGGTGCCTTTTTATTTGGCGCGGATCACTAGCACCGGATTCGTGCTTCTGACACCAAACTTTTTCTAGCTTCTCCCCCACATTTTTGCGAGTATTGCCCTACGATGCGGATTTTTTATTAGACGAATGGAAAATATATTTCTTTGGTCGAGTCGTTTCTTCTTCGGGAGAATAGCCAATTAATTTCTTTTTTCTTTACATTCTAAATTTTTATCTAATGGGACTTTGCATTAAAAATTATTCTGTAATTTTTATCAACGCTTTTGTATCTAATTTAAAAAAATAATTACAAGTTATTTGTTAACACGAATTTAATTTATTATAATTATTGTAGGTATCTATTTTAAGGTGTTTTAATTTTTCATTTTTAATTGTTTTTTTTTAATTAGTGTAAGATAATATTAAAAAAAAAAAAATTTGGAACTTAATCATAAGTGTACTACTTAATAGTTTCGTTAAAATTATTACTACAGCAACGATACAACGAACAAATTCAACAAAGTTTTAAAGCCGGATATAATCGTTACCACTTTTTTTAACGAGACCAAAAATGATAATCATTAGTTTCAGACGAACGTCAAATGGCATTATTCGAGCCATTCTTGCAATAAAATGCATATAAAATGCGTACAAAGCTCACCCTTTTGACTATAAAATGACTGTTACATTAAACACGAAATAAAAATGGATTCCGGAATGCCGCCATGTTCGTTTGCATTTTGTATTTAAAAAAAAAAAAGAGTAATAACTACAAAGAAGAAAAAAAAGGACAAATAAACAAACAAAAAAAGAATATATTCAGCTCGTTATTAACGCCCACGCAAAAGATGAGATCGTTACGTATCTGCGTTTCGTGAAATATATTTTTTGAAGTTCGAAAGAGGGGAGCTGAAAGAGCAACAAATAATCTGGAAAGAAATAAAAAAAAAAGGGGAAAAAAACGAAGACGCTCACGAAATCGTCCTCCCATCGACAATGGCACCATATTATACGAAGGCAATTAAGCTCAGTTTCGGAAGTGCGCTCGCTGAAACAAAGGCGGCGCCGCATGCAAATCGGCATTATCAAAAAAGAGGTTTCTTTTTATTAAAATATCTCCGAAAAAAAAAAATTATGAATAACGTAATATTTTAAGCCAAATATACCACTTATAAAGATCATTATCGGCAGCGGCCAGTCGACACTGATGTATCATAATTTTATGATACGCTTACGAAATCTGTCATCCCACCAATGGCAGTCGTTGTAAAGTGATAATGCATTAACGACGAGAAATTCACGCTTTAATGTCTTATGAATGATTAAAATTTGGCCATTTCAGCTTGGGTCGAGACACAAAAAGGAGTCTAAGAGTGAAAAGAAAGAAACACTGTGTATATATGACAATGTAATATTTCCCTTTCTCATTCAATTAAAATCCGAGCCGGCGCGCGAGCAAACGTCCCATAATGGTCGGGCGTATTTTTACAATTTGAACATTAAGCAAGAGTGCGCACTTTTTTGGCTTTCACGTGGACATCGGTGCGCCGTTGACTCGATCGATTTTGTACCGATCGTCGAATTAATTACGCGCAGATATACCGATTGGTACCTCGGATTGGAAGATCCTCCAGCGAGATCCGCAGGATAATCCAACGAAACGTATAGGACCACCGGGATCGAAGGTAGCGCCACACGAGTCACAGCTGCATACACTTAAAAGGGACGACACGGTGGTTGCGTTGTTGCTGCCGTCGTTGTTGTTTTTAATTATGTTTATAATCAACGCGTGGCATGTCTATGGTAATCGTCGCTCTCGGAACCCACCTATTCGTTCGACTCGCCTGCGATTTACAGTATCCATTGCCCGACAACATAATGACTTTTAAATCACACAAAGTGCTTCTTATGCGTGATAAGCCGTTCATAAATCTTTCAAATTCGTCTTTCGTTATAACAGGAAGCGCGCAGCCCAGATGTATACTCTCTTTCGTCTTCATTATTTCGGCTTATTCAACCGAACCATGAAGATATTAAATCTTATTGTCGTTCGCACACATATTTTGTGTTTGGCTGTGTGCATACGTGTACATCTGTAAAGTAAAAACGTACTTAAATGTTTATGACGTTCGTCAGTTTTACTACTGTCATCAAAAAATAGTAAAACTTGTTCTTTTTGAAATGACAACGCACGGCTGTCGAAGTCGACTTCCGGAATAGCCTTCGAAACCTTCTTTGATTTGGCTTGTATCTCTTCAATTAAAACGACGTCCTTGAAGAGATTTTTTGAGTTTTGCGAGTAGCCAAAAGTTAGATGCAGCTAAAATAAGGCAAATAGAGCAGTTCAAGAACGAATTTCAGTTAAATAAATCGACGAATGACCAAGATAGTGTGAGATTAAAACGACGTTCTTTTCTTTTTTTGTAACCAAATGAAAGTGCAAAAAAATTTGTTGTACAACTTTAACCAACCAAAAGCACTTGCTCTGAACAGTGCATTGTTATCAAAGCTTTTCTTGATGACACTTTGAAAGCCACATTTCCATTTGTTATGTAAAATTTAATTCAAATTTTTTGGCGAACATTATCATTCAGTTTAAATATCGAAAATGTGCACTTTCTTAGGTGAAAGTAAACAAGCATATCTCATTAACTAGTGAATATATTCGAATGATATTTGACACACATATTGGAGTATTACCAACCCTAACAAAATTCTCATTTGGGTTGTATTCTTACAGAATTTAATTATAATATATTATTCACATATGTGACAAATTACCACATTCACAATGTGAGAAAAATTAACCTTTCACTTTAATCAGACCAAATAGTAACTTGTAATATTTTTCCAATCTACAATGAAAAAATAATACTGCTTTATATTATTCTTTCAATTTTTATCTATTTTATATTTAACTCAAAAATATTAGCTGCATTTGATATTTACATTTCAAAGAATCTTTGACTGTTAGATTTAATCGTACAACTTCAGTTAATAATTGTTTAAGCCATAAATTACACTTAACGCGAGTACAGTTACGAAAGGTGATCCGATTGGGTTGAAAAATTGGCGAGATGCGCTTCGTGCGCGCAGGAAATAAATGAAGCCTACTTTTATGACGACGCCAGTTCAAAGGTAATATATTTATCAAATCCGCTGAAAATGGTTAAAAGTGTGGAGGAATATCGCATTCGATAGCACGAACATGGATTAGCAAGGAGCGTGTATGATCGAGAAGCTCCGCGGCTGCATTTTACTACGGGCTCTCAGTCATGCAAAGTTGCATACACGCGGCTAGGTACTCGTACAACGACAGCGTCGCTTGCTAATGACGCGACGAGATACCACTGATACCTCTAATTAATTCTACCTATCCTCTCGATATACAAATTCCCAATGGTCCAGTGCAGTACTGCACGATGCATTCAAAGTGCAACAAAGTCTTGCTACCAAACAACAAGATAAACAAATTGAAACCTTTCCGAGTTAAACACTTTTTTTCGTTAATCTAATGAATATCCATTTGTTGGCGTGGAGCATGTGCACAAATTATTATGAAGTAGTGATTAAGGTTTTGGTGAAAAATTGCCTGTTATTTTCAACGGAATCGTGCCCTTATCGTATCAATTTGTAAATTCAAACAAGATAACTCGGACAATTAACGTAATTTTTTGTAACAGTAATTAAGTAAAATAATCAGCGAGAAAGGTACAAGTTTTTGTTTTGTAATCGTATCACAAATCCTGGTAGTATTTGCGGTGCGTTTGGCAAGTTATGTGTGATATCACTTTTTCATTTTTTAAGATGTTTATAGTAAATTTATTTTGTTAATAAGCGTCAGTTAAGCAAACAAACCCATATTTATTTCACTTATACATATAAATAATCATGTATACATTTATTTTTCTGAAAGATAGTTCTAGTTTATTACAGCGTATTTTATAACTCGAGGGTTTGTGTGCATTTAGAATATCCCTTATAATACGATACAGTATATGATATGGGTATATGATATAGACGAATATTTTTTCAAACGAAGACGTAGAATGGTGGTAAAACGCATGACTGCGCTGCGAAAAAAGCCGCCTAACAAAGTCTGAATTTAAAATTAATAGTCTGAAATTCAGACTGAACCTGTTAAATTTTGTATTATAACAGAACCTAATTTTTTTTATTAAGACTAAGAAACAATATGAAATTCTAGGACAAATTCAAACTGTTTTTCCGCAGTGTGGTGACTGCGAGGTTACGGCTTCTATTCCTTGGTCACATTTGTTTCCAATACTCTTTTATAAATTTTATTATATTATATAAATAATATGATAAATGCACACATATCCCCAAGTTATAATAAATTTTTTCTCAGTGTACATGGATCGTATACGTCAGTTTATTTCAACAAAAGTTGAAAAATCTTTAGCAGTCCGTAACAACTATAATAAGATTATTATATCGCTGGAATTGCCCAAGCTCAAACTGCGATGTTTGAGCATTTTCTTTCGAAGCGTAATCTCGTGATTGCATTACACGCTTTAACCATGTTTAAAAGTTAATTCGCGGCGATTGCTCCACTTTTTATATGTTATAACGACCGGGTCACTTAGCGACATTAATTTTGAAATGCATGCTCCTTTAATAGGTTTCCATGGAATTCGCACTTATAAGGTAACTTAAAGTGTGACATCAGCCTCGTGAGTAAGCGTCGCAGCGCGTGCATAAGCAATGCCCATGCACTGTCAGCATAAATTGATTTACCGCGACGCAACGTTTGACTATTATATTGAAATAATTACACTACTGGTTTCCATACTTCGACGTGTGCGCATAAATCATGCGCGCAGACAGCGCTAAAGATTCAACGAGATCTCGCTTGATTTACGATTTTTTTTTCTTTTCTCTTTTTATTTTTTTTTTTCTTCTCTTCTTTTTATTTTTATTACATCGAATCGGAGATCGGAAAAGCCGCTTACTTGTTATCCTTATTCCAGTGGCAAAGCGGATATTAAATTTATTCGTTGCGACATCCCGCGCAAACACATCTCGCGTTTCGAATAATCAATCGTACGAAATAAATCAATATCGCATATTTCGCAGCGCTAAGGACACTCGCCGGCACAATTACCGCAATTATTTGCCGCGCGTTTTCAGAGGCGCTTAAAAATTTACAGCTGCGCTAGGCACGTGCATTCACGCGCGCCGGCGCCGAGTCAGTTAAACCCTTACAGAAAACTTCAACAGAAGGACACTTGTCACTCTCTCTCTCTCGTGTGCTTAATTCATTGAGAATACTTTCAAACCAATCGAATCTAAATATTAATGCGCCTATTCAAACATAGACCCATATATATTACATATAACTGACATGCGCAACGCGCATGTGTAACGTGCATTTTTGTCCCACATATCACACAGATGCAAAGCTAACAAATGTGTATTATATGTAAGAAAACGTAATATAAAGCTTATTATGTGACGTTAATGGGAAGACTTCTGGAAATTAATAAATAATTTACGGTATGCCTATTAAAGGTATTTGTTTTTCGAATGCTCAATGAAAAGTGTATTGGGAAATATTGAGAATATTCCGTTGGTTGTTTTTATACGCGTAAACTCCATTTAGTAGAAAATAACGTGTAACTTTTTTTCATATTGCGCGTCAAGTATTTTATTGCGACTCGGCAAACAAGCAAAAAAAAAATAAAAGTACTATATTTTCGGGGAAATGATGGAAAGTAAATATATTTGCTAAAAATAATAGCAAATTTTGGAATACCTACATAGTGACTAATAAAATTATTAAAATTTACTTTTATAATTATCATTTTTATTAATGTTGATAGATAAAAATTGTCTCATTTCGGGTACATCGCCAGATTATGACGAATCATAAATATTACCGTTACTTTTTTTTCCCCCGGCAAATTGATCGATTTATTCCCCTTTTTCATCGAGCCAATAAAAAGTAAATAACTCGTCGGGGAAAAAAAAACGCCGCCAGTAGACGAGTTTGAAATTGATATTTAATAGGAGAAAGTGATTCCCGGCCGGAAGCTGAATAGGGCAATATTTTAATGCCGACGAATTAATGATTCGGTTATTGAACGGTAGGTGTGAGCAATTTGTTTGGTTAAGTATTTAGCAATAATAATCTCTCGCGAGGTGTTCTCCGCCCCGTATAAATTATAACCGTACGAGGCACCCCGCGGTCCTGCCACGCCCTGCGAGCTTCGAGCGCAGTCACTGGCTCGTGCCGCACATCTTCTTTATAATGTAACATCTGCAAACAGCTACGTCATAAACACACCCCTCAATAGTAAATACGAGACTTGTTTGTTTTCAGCTCCACCCGAAACCCCTGTTGAACGCACATTACGCGACACGCTATGATTCAGCTTTCACGAGTCTTTCAATTAAAATAGACAAATTTATGTTTAATATGAAGTAAAGTTACATTTAATATGTTTGCGAAGTTTCCCTTAATTCCATTTCACGTTATTGTTTGTATTCAAAGCAACATTTCGTCGTTTTGTAAACACTCGTTTTATAGAAACAAAAATTAAAAGTCATGACGAACCGTTACGAAAGTATGATTTTAAATTAATTGTTAGTGGATTAATGATTGCAACTGTGATTATTATTACAGTGTATATCAAGTGGATTAAATGTGTAATGGAATAATTCATTTCATTCTCATACTGGGTGAGGATTTATATAAAATTTTATAGTTGAAATAAAAAAAGAATCGATGAAAAATTATAAATCCTCTTTCAGAGCAGTAACACTTCTTTTATTAAAGTAGAAAAGCAGAACTTCTTCGGGATTTAGTACGTGCCAATGACTTATATTTTTAAGTTATACGAACATGAGTTTTTGCCACATTGAGAAAAAAGTAATATTAAAATTGAAAACAATTTATATCCATTTGAGGATATCTCTGAAGAGTAAAGAATTTTTCTACTAAAAATATTAAAAATGATAATTATCAAAGCAATTTGTAGTACTTTTCTACTAATATTTACTACACGACTTTTAACTTTTACTATTATTAACAGTAGAAATAATTGCTTTTCCAATATATCCTCAGATTTATACAAAAAATAGTAATTTATGATATATCTTTTTTCTCAGTGCATGTGCAATAAGTAATCGGTGTACGTATTAAAGAATATTCTTTCACTGACTATATACGTATATATATATATGGAGTTTTGATAACACTTTGAATTGCCGTTTCATTGCACCTGAAGTTGGCCTCTAGCGGATTTACCCCGCCGCAAGGAGAGCAGTACTTGAAAAATCGCCAGGGCGCACACAATGGGCTTGATCGCTTAATTGAAACGGCAATCGTCGGACGGGAAAGGCGAGAGGTGAAAAGCGGTGATTTCGGGTGCGCCGAAGGACGCATAAACATGCCAGCAGCTTTCCATCACTTCCTATAATAACAATAAGAGCCGTCGATCCTCGTGGACGTCCGCTCACCTTTTATCCAATTCTCTTCTCGATCAAACGTTTGCGTATCCGCAACCTTCGGCTGCCGCGCTTTCCCCGTGGAGCGACAGTGCGGAGATCTCCACGTGATTACGAGTGCGGGAGCGTCTTCACAAATCACTCGCTGGCTCTCGGCGCGGCTCTTGGAGAATGCGCCCGTGTCCACCCGCTCTCGCTTCCCCCCCTCGCCCCCGTCTCCCTCGCTCTGCCCGCTCCGAGCGGCTAAAGCTAACCGCCAGCTCGCGACATAAATCTATATCATACGTTATAGTCCCCCCGAGGTGCTCCCCTTCCGCGCTTCGACCCCCTCGCCGCTCCGCGATCATCTTGATGAGCCCGGTATTGATGCTACAATTGTGCCGATTTGCGCTGATGGATAAATGCTAATTGTGCGAAAATGTTTCAGCGGCGCAGCGCAAAAAAAATTGCCCCGCACTACTAATTAGTGTGATTTCGCATGATAGAGTAATACACCTCCGGAGCCGGTGCTTCCCCCCCCCCCCTGCCTCCTTACCCCTTGCTTCTTTACTGACTTTTCTTTCCGTTTTTTTTTCTCTCTCTTTTTTCTTTTTCTTTCAATACAAGATTGTGTATGCTACGTTCGTGATGTGCCGAGTAACTACAAATTAACGCCCGCGGCCGTTAGCCGCGTTTCACTTTTTCATTCCGCTTCAAATGTCGACTCGACTTTTAATCCGCCGTAAAAAAAAAAAAAAAAAAAAAAAATCAATTTCAATTCCAACGAAATTTGTGTACGTCTGAGCGTGCAAGTCGGAGGGTAATTACGGCGTGGAGATTTGTGTAAAAGTATATTTTAGGAGATTGGACGGAAATTGCCGGGGAAGTTGAAGTTCAATTGTGGAAGAAAGGAGCGTGGCTAATTGAACGGAGTTCGAAATTTGGCGGGAAAAAATTATATCGCGTCGGGTGAAATTTATTTGAAAGAGTTGGCGCGATAAGGGAAGCGGGGGGAGGGGGGAGGGTTTGACGGGAATGAGCATCTCCCGGCCGGTTCCATCGAAAGGACTAGTTTGTAGGAGCGACGCGGTCGCGATGTCAACGAATATTTATTTAATTGGCTGTTGGCGGTGAGGCTGGTGAACGCGACTGCTGTGTTATGCGGGGGCGAACGAGGCCAGAGGGGAACTGCGAAAGAACCCGCGAAACGCCAGCGATTTAATGCGGGAAGAAAGAAAAGTTAACGGAGGCCAGCCATCCTCTTTGTGCCCGGTTCCCTTCCTTTGGATCGGATTATAAACACTTGCATCAAATGCGACTCAACTTTGTACCCATCTTTTATTTCCATAAACAGTTTTTTTCACGCGTCTACTGGAAATTTATTATCTTACTGCATTAGTATAGGCAAAGTTTAGTCAATTAAAATTAGTTTATCTGAAATTTTTTGTATCTATAGAATTTGCAAATTTAATATTCTCTATGTAAAATTTTTACGTTTCAACATTTACGATGAAAGATTCTTTATCGTAATAACAAATAATTAGTTTAATAAATGTTCAGATTTTAGTGATTAAATTGAGCGAGGGTGACCGGGAAAATTCTTCATTAAATGAGTAATTAAAAATTGGCCCGAAGGAATTTTTCTTGCTTTGAGAATAAATGAACCTTCGGGAATAAGACATTGACTGAACGCTTGAAGGTATTTTTACTTCTGTCTAGTCGAATCGAAGGCTTTATTATCCTAAAACAATTATTCCCGGTCGTAATTTTTTGGTACAGTTTCTTTGTTGCCGAAGATATGTGCTCATCTATCTCGGGTACGAGGTTTAGCACGTTTGTTTCGTGAACGGAAGCCCCCGTTTTTTCACGAACCGAAGACTCATAGCCGCGCCAAGATTTCCCACGAACGAAACATTCTCAGGTTGTAAATCAGCACTGCGTCGTGGACGATCATTGTTTCGAGGAGGTGCAGGAATTTCAAAGAGTCGCTCGTGAATTAGAATATATCCGCCTCAATTCATTCTCGATTCCAGAATTGCCGATTTCGTACTTTTCGTTGCCACGATGTTTTACTCTTTTTTAATTGTCGCTTCTTTGTATGAAATCCTCCCAATGCCGGCGCAATACGTATCTATTATATTTGACGCATTTTTATTTACAACTTCGTTGATGTAGTCGAAGATATACTCCGAAGAATAATACACTGCAAGGCCCAATTTATACTTATTCAGTTTTGGTTTAAAAGTTTATATTGTAAAAGATTTATATGAAAAAAAGAAACTAAAACGTCATAAAATTAATATTAATTCAGTACAAGGTCATGTTTCTCGGCACAAAAATTAGTGAATACTTAATCAAAACAATGACTAGCAATTCATGTATCGGATCAACTGGTGCAAAATTGCCGTGCCAAGGTAGTAAAAAATTGTGGTAAAAAACACCAAAGTATTTGAAAGCACAGTGATTTTTACTCTATTGGCACAATTATTTTTCCTATATAATATACATGGCTGCATGTTAAATAATAATAATTTTTAAGCACACTTTTTTATTGTATAATTTAAATGTATTAATTGAAGTGTTTAAAATTTACCACTCAAGTTGAAATTTATTACCGTTTAATCTTCTCAAAAAAAAAAAAGAAAAGACAAATGGTAAAAAAGATCCAAGTGTATATCCAATTACAATTTATATTCACAAAACCATCGGCTAACCTACAACATACAAAAATATGGACAATACCATTGAAAAATCTACCAGCTCTAATTGCAAAAATAAACACGCACGAGGACCACGACCCGCAGTCGAGACATCAATTCAGCGTTCCTTCCACCTTTAAAAGTGCGCAAGCCCGCAAACAAGATTGTAAATCCGCCCGAGCTCTCGTTATCCTCAAGTATTAATAAAGTCCTTCAATAATTCCCGACGAAAGCGTGGAGACAAAAGCGTCGCACACAACGTCCGCCGAAGATTGGCGGGGACATGCACGTGTAGGCAGAGGAGGTGTACGGGCGTTCATATGTTTATTAGCCGAACCCGCGCATAAATAACGCAGCCATAAGGTATACCGGGGTAGGAGGGAGGGGGGGGCAGAAGAAGCGGAGGAAGGAGGAGAGAAGAGGCCGACGAAGAAGGAGGAAAGGCGAGAGCGGACTGCGAGGAGAAGGGCATCCTCCTCGTATTGGAGATCGGTCGAGTAAATTGTCACACGCTCTCTTGGTTCCGAGGGAACATCGAATTGGGAAAACGCCGGTGACGCGCGGCGCGAGGAGGGTGGGGGAGGGACCCCGGGCATACGAAGACGAAGACGAAGACGAAGACGAAGACGAAGACGAAGACGAAGAAGAAGAAGAAGAAGCAGTGGAGGAGGCAGAGCCGGCGAGGAAGAAAAAAGTCGAAGAAGGCCGCGGAGGTGGAGAAGGTGATCGAGGGTGGAGAAAGATCCTATCCCAAGGTAGTGGCTTATAGCAGCGAGAGTCAGCCTGGTCCGGTTGATCTTTTTGCTTTTGGTGCGGACGGCGCGGACGCAGAGGGAGACGCCGGGGCGGCCGCGGGTAAGACGGAGAGGGACCGCGAGCGAGCTGGACCTACCTAATTTACCTCCCAGATAATGCGGCATAATTAAAGCAAAATGTAACGTCGCTGGCAATTAAAACAAATTTATGCGACCAAGATCCGCGATCGGTCCCGCTGCGGAGCAGACCCGACCGGCCTGAAGGGCCCGCGCGCTCTGCACCTCCCTCGCCGGCCAATCCCGGCCAATATACCGAACGCTTTTGCAAGCAGCTTGCTGTTATTATTGTCGTCGCCGTGGCCGTCTCCGTCGTCGTCCCCGTTGTCGTCCCCGTCGCGGGGCCCTAGTCGCAACCGCGCTTGCTCGCAAGCACATTCCAAAGGGCCTTGCCAAAAATTCTCCCATTTCGCGGACCAATCTCGATCGACGCGGCACTGAAATTATTCGCCGCGCCGCGAATTCCTTCCCGATGTTGCTTGCCCGCGGCTTGATCATAAATTCAGCACCGGGGGTAAATTACCGTCCCACTCAGCATTTTCTTTAAGCGGACCCCGTCGTTGGGAATTAAATCACCGCGCGCGGCCTTCGGTATCATATTGGCTCCCAGGTTTACAGTCAACTGGGCATTTGCCCGAGTACGCGGGTAAATAAACGTGGGACGAGTGGATTTCGGCTTGCGGGAGGGTGCTCGGCGCGAGTAATTATTGAAATATGATAAGGTTTGTTTTGAGAATGGAGGGGTAGGGAGTTGGCACACTCATGGATATGAGTGTTTTAGATTTTTTGTGGATGAATGAGCATTTTGTCTTAGACATATTTCGAAATGAATTGCTGTACTAGAAAGAAAATTTTTTATTAGTTTAATCAGTTATATACCGGGAATTAAATTATTTATTTTACAAAAATTACAATTTTGAATCATGATTTTGAATCACATTGTGGTTGGTTTGAGAGTTATTTCATAAAAAAAAAAACTATGCATTTTTTATTGTTCATTAAAAGATACTATAGATGCAATATTATATAACAATTATTTATTTAGTTTTTTCTTTTGTTTCAGGTAAGTTTTCATCAGTTTCTCCAATTTTCTCCAGTGACCTGTAAGTGCAACCATTATATTACCCTTATATTTATTCTATTTGCTTCGTTATTTTAGTATATTTTAAATTGATTGAAAAAAAGTATAATTTTGACAAATCATTACGATTATTTAAACTTGGCATTCGATCAAGAATGAATAGGTACGATAAAAAGGAAACATAAACGTATGGGATATTTTTAATCGTATCAAAATTTTGATCTTTCTTACATATTTCTTTCAACGCGAGTTATTCTACCATTTTTCAGGACGAAACAATTTTTAACGACACCTTTTACGCGACACATCTTATTTTATTATACGAATAATCCTTATCTCGGCAATTAATTTAGCCCAAAATAATTCCACAATTAAAGCCTCCATTTTACAACTTTATAATTACTTTTCACATAAGCCAACGGGCACAATCGAAGCTCAAAATACTGAACGGCAGTGCGGCCGGGGAGCACGTGACCGACGGAAAAATAAACAAGAAATGTAAATGAGGGAGAAAAATGTTGAGTAACGCAATTACAAAACGAGGCGATGTTATCTGTTACAATTTAAGAGGTTTATTGTCCCTGATTTATCCCGAATGAAAGTTAGTAAATTTTGTAAGGGACCGTTGTTGTTTTATTTTGATGTAAAGCAAACAGTTGAGCTATATCAACTTTCGGTGATTTAATAAAAGGCCCGGGACTATTGAGACGCGCGGCCGAGTGAGCCCGTTTAAGAAAGCGTTTCCTTTCGGCTGACGCGAAACGCATCTATCTTGATTTGAAATCTATAAAATTATGAGAGGACCGTGGCCGGAGCCACCTCGTCGTTTTCCTCGCGCGATAGCCACACGACGTAATAATTCAAAAGTTTACGACGGCGATAAATTCAACGTTGCACTGCACAGAGTTATATCGGCGAAATAACGAAGATCACGCTGTATCTTGACTTCAAAATTTCTCGTGTTCGCAGCATGATAAGATATCGTATTCCGGTACGGTGGACCACATTTTATTCCGTGCCATTTTCAAGTGTCTATTTAACCTTCCCACCCCTCCACCCCGCGCGAAAAAAGTGCCGTAAAAAAAAAGAGTGACATCGAAATTACAAGAAGTCTCCCTAATACGCGTTTTATTGACGCGCGCATGGTCCAATTTGAGGAGAGAATTATGAAAAAAAAGCGTTAGGTGGTCCGTAAATTGCTCGGAACGACAGTTTTAAAATTTTGATGCCCCGATGCCCCGGGCATTATTAATGACGCGCCGCGGCAAATGTGATTGCTTTTTACTTACTCGGACTGATCCTCGCGAAGATTTATCGCATTTTATCTGTATTATGTTAATGAATTTTTGAAAACTTCCACGAACATAATCGTTGGATTTGCATTTATAACCAATTTCACGGTTGTTTCAAATTTTACCCTCGAATTAAATAAGTTGTCCACTAATCTATTTTATTGAAACTTTTTTTTTTTCTTTTCCTTTGTATCGAACGAGCCGAACTTATCTGAAAAGGGGCCATTTTTGTGCCATTGACGAGCATTGATTTTGGTGTCGATTTAATCAAGTTAATTTGATTATCGGTCGCCTTTGTGTAGATTGGAATATTGATTTTTTATGTATGAAAAAGTCATAATTGTCGGGTTGGATAGGGAGCTTGTAAAGGAAAATTAAACACTTGCGAGTGATTTATTTGCTTTAAAGTATGGTCATTAATTAAATATGCATCATTGATGCAGGAAAAACAATAAAAGGTCGAGTTGATTTATGGATCTAAGGACGCGTAAGAAATTATCTTCATTTGCTGATGATTTATCCTTGCGATTTTAGTCGATATATTATTTACCGTGGTGCGTCTCAGTCTCGCGATAAAATTTGAATTGTGAACGGTGACAATGTGTCATATTATATATATGACATGATGCGCGATAAAATTATATTGCGATCATAAGTTTTGCGTATCAGAAGTAAAAGCTGCCCAAGCACGGTGGAAAATAAATATTCATAGTCTCCTGGAAGATGGTACTTGGAGAAATATGATATGTGGTCATAGTGAAATACGCTTTCTCACATAAAAGCATTTTTATCTGAGGCAGCCGTGATTATGCCACCAGGTAGTGTTGTTTATGAAAGTTTTAATTGGAAATTAAACAGTCCCGAAGATCACTTTGATTTTTTTTCCCTTCTTTTTTTACAAATTATGGTCATTGGAACCAGATTTTGTCGTGTCTTTTAATGTTTGCACCGTCTTTCGTAATTTAAATAATAAATTTAATTTTAAATAAATTATTAGATTATTGACATTCCAGGATGACTTCAAGTGAGGTTACCATACTCGTATTTATCTGTAAAATATGCTATTACACTTTCTATTTTTCAATTTATGATAAATTATGGTAATTTATAAAGTAACTTGAAGTATTCGAGCTGATTGACTTGAATTTCAATTATTTAAAGAAGTATACAATAGGATCTTTCACAGAAGGCGTGTTTTATTATTTAACAAAAGGAATGTTCTCATGGTAAAATGCAGTTCATTTTATATTATTTGGAATAGAAACGTATGCTACAATTTTATACAACTTTAAAAAATTATTAAAATAATTTGTACTTTGTTTATGATAATTATCACGCGGCTTTGTTATTAAATATTTAGAGTTTTATTTATATATTTTTTTCCTCTTTTTTCTCGCACATTATTGTGAGCAGTAATATCGTAAAGAAGCAGGACTTTTAAGACGATTGTTATAATTGCCAGGATGACACCTCAGCTGGTTTTACAAGTTGACTCTACCACGTAGGTGGAAGTCAAGTGTACGTACACACGAATACAGGTGTAAAGAAAATTACACACCGCGGAGACGTCAGTCGAACATCGCGCATTCTGACAAGATCAAAAGAGGAACGTGCAAGTCAACAAATACGGATCGCGATCAGCCACGACTCATAAACCAACGTCACTCGAGTATTCTCGATTCTTTTGCGGCGAGGCCGCCGTTTTTGAACATCTCGAGCATCGTTACGCCTTGCTCCTCCCCAACCCTCCGTCTTTCGCGGACCTTTGATACAATGATTATGAAAATATACAGACAAGATGTACGAATCAAAAGAAAAGAAAAAAAAGAGCGAGTGCAAACAACACGAAAAAAGTACTCCTCGATGTGCAACTGTTCAAACGACTTTTTTCATCTTGTCGTGTTATGTATTGTTATGTCTGTTTGAAGAAAGAACACACGATTTTAATTATAAATTGGACGAAGTACTCGAATAATTATGTATACGAATTATGAATTGTTAATTAATGAAACTTAATGAATTAATGAGTCGTATAGAGACCAGTTAATATCCTTGGCTAAGTGCAATGTAGTATTCTGAGAATACTTGTGGGAAAAATGATTGCAACTTTGAAACAAATAAACCTTATCCAACTGTATATATATATATATATATACTTCATGCAATTGTTAGGTTAAATTTGTATCATCTGTTGAATATTCTTAAGTTGAAACTATTTTTATTCTTTTCTCTAAAAGAAATCCATTTAATATAAGAATATTCTATTACTCTTAAATAGACAGTTTTGTGAGTGTACTTATAAGAAAATTAACTCATTCATTTTTCCACGCAAATACTAAAATAATCTGTATATTATTTTTATAAGGCTTGTTTATTACAAATTGTAGTAATTTATCCAAGAGAATTTCAAACAGTTTACGTTAAATATGCTAAGATTAATTTGTTTATTAAAACATTGAATTTAACACTTATAATTTGAAACTTCAGACTCATTTTTTATATACACATTGACAAATCATATACAACCATATTACTATTTATTTAAATTTTATTAAAAAAGAAACAACAAAAGAATCATAACAATCAGCAGAAAAACAAAAAAGAGGAAGGAATATTCATTGAAGGTGACGTTAATACTAGAAATTACATTCGAGCGAAATGAGAGAATAAGAAAGTGAAAATGGAAAAAAGCGGCGAGAAGAAAATGTCGTGCCGTGCTTGAAATATCGGAATGCCTGCAGATAAATCGACGTCGAATCAGATTTTATTGCAAAACGGAAGGGAGGCGAGGAAGGATGCGCAAGAAGGGTAAGTTGGCGGAGCCGAGAGGAGGCGAAGAAAGGTAATAGGAAACAGGTCCGATCTCGCCTTAAGCGAGCTGCTGCGTAACTATTTCGTGTTTTTCTTTCACTCAAACTGAGTCGGTGCAACGAATCGCTATCTCAACGCCGCCTCTCCCGTAACCGTCCGTGGATACATCGCAACTTCTGTCTGTCTCTTTGAGAAGCCGAGCGCGGCCAAGTTTCATAAACCGTTTAGAATCATTTTCGGCCTATTGCCATCCCCACGACCATCATCATCACCTAACAATCATTCATTTGTTACCAATCCGTACCGGGTTGAACGTGAAACAAGGAGAAATAACTTTCCTCGAAGCCGAGGACGAGGGACAGATGTAGAGAATACTTAAATTGGAATGGGCTTAATCATTTTCATATTTACGATGTTGCCTCTGATGTATGAACGTACTGAAACTCGTAATTTGAAATGCCATCAAATAGAATGAAATGAAATGAAAATAAAACTGTCCAGGTTGATAACGAATTCCAAATACCTGAGAGTCGTAAATCAAGAATCCGTCCACGGACAAATTTCCCTAAAAAAAAGTAGAGAAAAAAAATAGTGAGGAAAGAAAAAAAAAGAAGAAAAAGAAGAAAAAAAAACGTAAATATAATATAAATTTTAAGACCGAGGGTAACCCGGGCTGTATCTGATTTGTTATGGCGCCGATTGACTTTTAAAATGCCGAGGGGTGCTGTGTTTTTCCTCAAGTTTTACTGACGCTTACCTGCTTTTCAGCGTGAAAGGAACCGTTATTACGCAAAATTATGAGCCAGTTTAGACAATAAACTTCTGTGGTGTCTGGAACCATGAAACTAGTATTCGGTTAAAGAACATTTCTCGAAAAGTAAATTCGGTCTTGTTTGACCGCCTCTTAAGACATCGGCTCCACCAGTGCAATTTATGAATGACTTTTACCTTTAAGTCACGTCGCGAGATATCATAATTCCTTCAGATAAGGGAATTTAATTTATGGCCGCGACTTTTTTCAGCGGCCATTTTCCAACGCCACGACGAAATCGACGTAATATTCAATAAACAAAGCGCGATCGATGTATTGCCAATCGAAATTCAGTCCAATCGAAATATTTAAATCCTATTTATTGCATTTGAACGGGCGCAGTTACTTTCTAAAATATTAAACCATTGAGCGGAATTATAGAGCGATAAAAATGTTGCATATACGTATTGATATATATGTTAATTGGCCGGGGCTTAAATAACGAGCGCACATATTGCGATTCTGTACAATATCGATTTATAGAAAATTGAACGTTGCATGAATGCAGTATTATTATTTTCTTTTCCATAAAATAATATATTTAAAGCCAATTTGCGACGGCAATAATTATTCAAATAATTACATATATAATTTGAAATGTTGAAATTTTGTATTAATTAAACTGAAGTATAATTTTTCTCTCTATAAGTAATTATTAAACCGTATCAGAACTTAGTGTAAATGAAAAAAAATAAAATAATTTAACAAATTAATTGATCAAAAAAATTAAAAAAGTAAATGGAAGATGCAGCTCAAAGTAATTGCAATTTTTTAATTAAAGTAATTATTTAATTATAATACATATTATTTTACAAGGTAATTTACTGAATAATAAATTTAAAATAAGAAATAAAAATATCTTATGAGATAAATTGAAAGAAACAGCATAAACATTTCTACTTAATTATGCACGGAGACTTGATTTTTTCAGACATTAATTACTTGAAATTTCAAACCAATGTGTTTTACAATTAATAACTGAGCTGAATAATAATGAGATGAAATATTTGCGCACATTATAATACGACTTTGACGACTGGTTGAAAATTTGTTTGCATTATGCTAAATTCGGTGTTAAAACATTGTTTACAGTGAAATGGTAATCGTTACTGCACTACTTTGCCTGTCTACACTTGTGAGACACTGTTGCGTGTTCCAAATATAGATCGAATCGTCGATGCGAAATCACACGGATTCGGATACGTCAGTGAACTCGTAGAAGGTCGAGGCTGCACATTACTCTGCGACTCTTTCTTTCACGTTCGATTATCTTCAGTTAGTAAACTCTCTCGTCTTGTTCGCTTTTCACCTCAACCTTTGAAATAGCGCGGATAATAAAATCAATTTACATCGAACATAAATTGCCAGTAATTAATACTATAATTGCCTCATAATTACAATGACAAGTTTGCTCATTAATGATATCAAGAAGTAAGATATTGCGTACGATAACATTTCAGTTTTAATCTTATAAATCAGCAGCGGTGTTCACGATTTGCCCTAAAATGCCGTTTGTTGCGTTCATTAAAATTTCAAATTTTATATATTTTATCAAATTTTATATATTATACATTTTACGTACAATATAGTAGGATTTAACATTTACTACGGTAATAAATATAATCATCATAACTAATTTACAAAATAATATAAAAAAATTTTACTATACTATATGAAAAATATTATTACATTAGTATAGTGACTGCTGAAACATCATAGACACCTTTCCAACATTGGATGGTATAATAATTTTTAATACAACTTTTTCCCCGGTTTCCACGATACGATACAATTCTCATTGGTCTGATTAAGGATACAAAAAAATGACCACTCGTATGCAAAGTGAGTTTATAATCGAAGGGTATAGAAAAATGGCCGCATTAGCATAATTAACGGCGAGTAAAGATTTATGGCGATAATTAATGATTGTTTGACGGTCGTAAAGGGAGGTGATGACATTTTAATAAGTACGCGATTCATTAATCAGAACGAAAATATTAATCGTGAGCCAAGCGAGTTTACGCCAGTTTACCCCACTTGACCGGTTACCCCCACCCCGCGCGCATAACTCTTTGCCTCAAAGCTCGCCGGTCGCCGGTGTCTAGCGCGACCGCGCTGCCAACTGCCTTCCTCCCGCCCCGCCTCACCCTCCTAACACGGCACCCCCGCTTCGCTCTTCAACCCGCTCCAGAAAGCCGAGGCACGATACTCCCACGGCCCACCTGTTCTTCCTTCTCGTTCGTTTCGTCGGGTTCACAATAGAGAAGCGCGCGTGGCGACCGGATTAGGCCGTATCGTTATGACAGAGGAGGTGTCCCGGATGATCACTTTAATGTCCGCAACGCAAAAAATATCACGCTTTTAATTAAACGAAAAAGTCATTGTTCGATTCCACATTACTGTTCGAATATTTCTCCTCCTCCCCCCCCCCTCTCCTGCCTTTTTTCTTTCTTTCTTTTTTTCTTTCTTTTTTTTCCCTTTTTTTCCCCCTCTTTTTTGTTTTTGCTTCCCCTAAAGCTTCTTTATCATCTAAACACGAATGCTGCGAAACGCATTTGCATTCTGTAGGCGTTATTCAGATAATGCAGTTTTTAGTGGAATCCGATGTATTAATTCGTTTTATTTGTACGTAACGATTTTGGGCATTGCGTGATCGAGCGAACAATTATCGAATATTCAAACTAAATTGAAACTCTTGGTAGTCTTTTGTAAAGATATTTATGAGTGATTAAGGAATTTCTTATCAAATTCTGGGATTTGTTTGTTTTTATGTGAGTTATATTGTGGCAGAATTTTCTTGATAATGAAAGTTTGAATGAAATTCGTGTTCATTAATAAATTATTTTCTTTTAATTTTGATTTTAGTTGTGATATCTGGATTTAAATAAATGTTGAAGATCAGAGTTTGATTTAAGTTTTGATTTATTTGTGGAAGTTTTACAAATTTTCCAAAGAGTCTGAGGATTCATATAATATTTAGTTTAGTAAATTTATATCTAATGTTCAGTTTAATTCAGATCGTCCTTTTGCTAGCCTTTTGCCAAACATTTTCAAATTATGTTTTATCAGAGAAAACAATGTTGAGAATATAGAAGACTTTATAGTTGTGATATATAAAATAAATACACCATGAAAAATATATAAGAAAAATGTCTGCAGAATATATTACTGCTTTTAATTTCGTTTCAGGTACATGTTAGTTGTTTGACAAACATTACAGTTTTTTAGGAGGAAAATTTTCCGTTTCAATTATAAACATGACGTTTAAAACTAGTATATTTACTTTTCAAAACAATAACATTTATTAAATGATTGACGTGTATCCAAAAATAAAAGTGTAATATTTTCTGTCATATTTGTTCTCAGTGTTGTACAACAAAATTGCTTAATTAATCATAGATGTAACAATTAATCTTTTACGCAAAAAAAAAAAATTAATCTGGCTAACGTCTGGCTAGACTTACTCATACACATGTTAGACTTTTTTTTTAAACAAGTAGTCCATTTCATTTGCCATTATATGAATATCATAAATGTCAGTCTATATCACTTTTGTCAATATTTTTGACAAAATAATTTGATTTCTCAATATTTTGAGATACTGTATTTCTGCAAGAAGTATCCAGTATATTAAAATGGTATAAAAATCTTTTTTTATTCGTCTCCAGAGTATTATATACCAGCAAAACATATATTTTTTTATTTTTAGCAAAAATAATTATTGTAGTAATCGTGCAAACACTTTAGATAAACATCTTGCATTAACTTAAAGCATAACTTGTGCAAATTACTTTTCTACACTTTAAACGTAAATGTTATAACGAGCATTAAAAACCTAAATTGAAAAATATTTCCATCAAAACAATTGCCGCGTTAAAAAAAAAAAATTACACATTGCCAATGAATTCCGCCGACCGCTCATTTTCATCCACGGCACTGAAAACAAGCATATACTTAAAGCATTATAATTTCTATCAATTACACGTTATTTGCGCGAATAATGCAAATATGGTCTTATGTGTTACGCTTATATATATTATAAGGAAAATGAAATAAAATAAAAGGTCATCCTCCGTGGAAGAAGAAGCAGCAGCAGCAGCAACGCTGGTCAGTGGGTGTCGTAAATCTTTCTAATGCGTTCATAGTCAGACTGGATACGTTTAATTTATGAGCAGCAATAAGGTCAAATATGTTAAGTGAAAGCAAGGAACGTGCCGACAGATACATCAGTTTGCAAACTGCAGGAAAGCGCATCGCGCATGAGAAATGGATGATAAAGATGTAAATATATTAATTACGCGGAGGTGAAAAAACGAAAAAAAAAAGAAAAGAAAAGAAAAAAATGAAGCGTTATTGGATCCGTGCCCTTTATTTGGCCGCGTCGCACTTTGTTCATATATGGTTCACGAATCCGGCCGTCGTACATCATAGACAAACATGAAAGATTAAAATAAACGAGCATATTTATGACCCGCGATGGTAATCGCAATTATGAATCACGCGAATCTCGCCGATTAAGGCGTTATTTATGATTGCGGAGTAGAATATCTCATTACCGCGGATAAACATATTAATGACTCGGAATTCTTCGATGAAGTGAAACGAAAAAGTGACGATAATGGCGATAAAGTGCAAAGTTACAATTTTTCAATCGCCCTCTAGTTTATGGCATACCTTATAACCGTACAACATACTTCCCCATCTAAATCCCGATACGCGTTTGCATCAAAAATATTCGAGATGAGAGAAGAATGCGAATATTCCTTTTCGCAGTTGCGAACAATTTCACGTGTGCCGCCCCGGTGCTGATATCAAAAAAAAAAAAAAAAATAACAATAAACCAAAAAGCATCATAAAATGAAGCTAATTTATCGTCGCGAGCGAAAATTCCACTCGGCGAGGAGACGCGGCGCGAGTCGGTGGGGAAAAAAAAAGGGGAAAAGACAAAGAAAAAAGAAGGGAAAAGGGAAAGAGAGAGCGAGCGAGAGAGAGAGAGAGAGAGAGAGAGAGAGAGAGAGAGAGAGAG
>JABFPN010001551.1:0-28089 GCA_022817305.1 Leptoteleia sp. ZL-2020 | reverse complement strand
TCAGTGGACGAGGAAAATAAACCATAAAAAAAAAAGAAAAAAGAAAGAAAAAAGGGAAAAAGAGTCCGTTTAATGCGGCCCCTCCGCTACGTAATTTCAATGCCGGGAATAACTATTATTTAACACTCATTAAGTCCGGGTATAAAGTCATTTTCTGCCGCGCGACTCTGTTTTGAATACGCTATTTTGTTGCGTAATTAAGCGCGGCGCGTCAGCGTTGATTAAAGGACCCAGCGTATAAAAATCAATTGCACTTTTACAATGAAACGCGCCGGGTAAATGGACCCTCGAGGCGTCGTCCTTTGTTGACAAGTACGGGTAATCGCGATCGTGACCGTAGACATGCGTGCTCCGATGGCTGCCGGATATCCGCAAATTGACGGATTCGCGTGAGATGCGGGCGCACTGTGCTCCTCGCACGTCTCGAAAGTGCAAGTAAAAAGTAATCGAATATAACGAACGCTCGAATTTCCCCCTGTCGAGGAAGCCGATTTTGGCTAATCGGCGAACCGAACGATAATTCCAACGAAAAACTGCTCGATTTTCAGTAGAAGAAAATAATCCGGTTATACTGTTAACAAAATGTCTGTATACAATGAAGCAATGTTTGTAAATACTTGAAAAAGTCAAATTAATGAAACAAAAACAATGTTTATTTACATCCGAAGGACATAGGAATGGATGTTAAGGCAAAACAAAAACAAAGTCCCTTTACATTTTGCATTTTGATAACGTTTTATTCTACAGTACATGATCCACATGAAAAGTGGAATTTCTCTGAAATTCAACAAGAATCCAATTCCGTCCAATTTTACGGAATTTTTAATTATTTTACTTCTAGTGTACGTGGAAATGAACACGCGCATTACCTTTATCGCACGTGGGCATTGCCCGTGGAATGTTCTAGATGGCTCTCGAATAACCGCGAAATTATCGAATTTTTCATTTAGCCGAGCGCAATCGGAGCCGACATACTCGGTGTAATCAAAGCCCATAATGCGTAGAGACATTTACGGAGGCCACGTCGTCCAATCTGCGTCACATTTATTGACATTAAAATGACAACCCAAACTACCAATTGCTTTTATGACTAAACGAAGACGGAAGGGAGAAGGAGAAAAGGGCGCGGCGGGAGGGGCGAAAAATAAAGCAACATTTTCGCGTTTTATTCGTACTTATTACTTCATTAGGTGCATCACTCGTGAAAACGTCGGTAAGCGAGGAGGAGTAGGGGGAGGAGGAGGAGGAGGAGGAGGAGGACGGAGCGACCAAGCGCGGGGGACAAGGACGGACGCGGCAAGTAAAAGCACGACCCTGCACGAGGGCCGGCTGACTGCTTACATCTTCATTAGGGCCTCATACCCTGTCTCCTTCTCTGTCGCCGAGACTTTCCGTCCTTCCCTCGCCGCGTGCTCCACGGTCGTCTCTCTCGTTCGGCGGAAGCGAGACGGTGCCGAGCGAGAGGGACGACGCGTTCGTAAGACCACGAGGATAAGAGAGTGAGAAGATTGTTGCGAGCAAAGACCCACCAGGGGAGTCTGTCTGTTGTTGCGCATCGACGAACGGTCGGATGGAGGGCCGGCCGCATAAGCGGAGAATCACAATTGAGAGAGAGGGAGAGAGAGAGAGAGAGTGAGTCTTTTCGGAAAAGCCTCCGTTCCCGTTGAGAAAGCGTGTGGTGCGCCTTCCGAATTTCCTCGGTGAAACTGGTCGTTGAAGGAACGAGCAAGGGAGGGAGGGAGGAAGGAAGGGACAAAAGGGAAGATGAAAAATGAAGAGGGACTAATGATATGCGAAGGCCAAAGGGCGGCAGGAAGGCAGAGGACTCTTTCGCCAGGGTGCGGACGACGGCTGATGCGGATTAGATTTGATCTCGGAGGCAATGAACTTGCGAGGAATCCAAGTGAGAGCCACTGGTAGCGGATGGGGCTCGATTCCGGCGAATGGTCTCGGTGGGTGGGCCGGCACGGTTCTGTGTATATGCCATCCAGCCGGCCGAGCAGCTAGCCAGCTAGCCGGGCCTGCCTGGCCTGCCTGGCCGAGCCAAGTTTCCGTGGCCCCGGCTCACTGGCTGAGCCTTAAAGGCCTTTTACACACAACGAGCCCGCAGGACCGTGACACGATTCAACGATGAGGTGCTCGCGCCAACTCCTCCACCGAACGGGGACGTCTTCGCATTCCTCGCGGTTTATGCATTCGAGCTGCTCTAGGTAAACATCGCGGATGTATCTTTAATCCCCGCGTACAAACAACTCGTTTATCCCAAGGCCAACCAACCTCTCCACACCGTTGGCTTAATTAGTTTACTTTCCTCTCAATACTTCTTTCCTCCTTATACTTCCTCGTGTACTCAACGATGTAAATTGGAAATGTTGCCTCACTAAAGGGACAATCGAGCAATCTCTTTTTACTACTACTACTAGTAGTTTAACTTTCAGCAATGTTTCGACATTTTGGTAAAGCCACCACCGACGTTCGTCTTGGACTTGGATTGCACCGCTCCGCGAGTTACCTTTCTACAGTTAGTCAATCATCGCGGTTTCTAGCAACAGGCTAAGCTGAAAGTGTGCAACAATTTGTCATAACTTGGACGGTTCACAATTAAGCTGCCCGACCAATCGGTAGGCCGATTTCATCGAGTTACCCTGACCGTAACGTCGCCCACTTTCCTACCTTTTTGAGGTCGAAACCAAGTAAAGTAATTGATGGCAGAAAATGTATTCAGCGACGGTATTCGAATCACTGCGCAGTCGCGGTACAAAAAAACGACAAATCATGCTGGACTATTAACCATTACCATCCTTAGCCCGGAAGTTATTCTCTGTTTGGCGCGCATCCGCACGAGTCAAGCCGAGCGAGCGTCGTCGTCGTCGTCGGGGTCGGGGTCTTTTAATTTTTGTGGCGCGTCGTCCCTTTTTTCGACATAAATCTCGGAGGGGTCGCGACCGTCGAGCCAAGTTACAAGTACGGACTTCTTTTGTAACGCGAAACGCCGATTGGTCGGGGAAAGCCTCGACATTTTTTTTTTACTTTTTTTTATTTTTTTTTTTCTTCATCCTTGCGTCGTCGGGCGCTTTTCAAGGAAAGCCCGGCAAAATTTCACCGAGGTGTGGCCTCGCTTCCTAATTTCTTTGGAGCGGGCGTGTCCGGCCGAAAATAAACGCGCGCGTTTACAAAGGGCCGCGGCGGTGATCCGTGGGACCCACCGTGCGTCGTGTCGAACTAACGAACGTTATTTTCACACACCATAAAGCTGTCCGCGCACATGTCTCCCCCGGAATAAGCTGACGGATGCCTTTAATTTACCCTGTCATCTCCGGAATCACGGCAACAGCTGTCTGACTTATTATTCGCGGCGAAACGCCGAGCGCTCTCTCTCTCTCCTCTCTCATCTCTCATCTCTCCTCTCTCCGGCCATCGGGATCGACGCGACGGTTCTGGAATCTTTATCGGCGCCGCGGCCGAAAACAAATGAGCCTATAAACCGTTGGCTGTAAACTTAAATGGACACCTGCGGATGTCATTTCACCCTGAGACCTCCGCAGCCACTCCGGCTAATACTTTACGATATTAATGATACGGTCGATCGAAAAGAAAGACGAAGACGAAGACGAAGACGAAGAAGAAGAAGACGAAGAAGAAGAAAAAGAGAAAAAAGAAGTGGACGTTAAAGTCCGGGCATAAAATTTGACTGGATGGCCGGGGATATTGGATTGTCTGATATTCGAGAAATATTCATCGAAACCACCCTGGGTTACAAATAAGCCCCTCGCGAACACCTGCATCGTTCCGAGTAGATGTCGAAACCGTTGAAACGAGATAAGTGCCTCTCTTCTTCTCGTCCGGCGGTTTCGTCCTGGCAAAACGAACAAAGAACGAACAAATATCATATAATTAGCGAATTCATCTCGTTCGTCTAATGAAAAGAAGCCAGGGGAAGAAGGATCTAAGACCAACTACTGGCGGCTAGACGCCGCTCGAGAAACCGCAGCCTTTATTAAGCCCGGAGCTCCGACTAACGAGCGAGCGATTTTTCTCGAAATGCCCGAACCGAGTCCAATAAAACCATTAGATCAATTAAGCCGAATTAACGATCGTTGCGGGCCCGTTTGGCAGCGGTTCAACCGGCGGCCGAAAATTAATCATCCCGGAGGGGTTTATCCTTCCTTCGAGGTTCGCAAATGCGAAATCGGTCGTCCCGAGGTGGAGGCTGCCGGTTGTTGCGCGAGGCGCGTAAAAGTAGGAGCCCGTGTGCGAATTACCTACTTTCAGGTGAAGGCTCAACGCCGCGGCAAATCGCCGATGGAGGAGGGGGGGGAGGAGAGGGGGTGGAGGCCGAAGCATTGGCGCTGACTCGACAAAGCGAGAAACAAATAATTAGCCGCGGACGATAACGAAGTGATTTTGCGCGTCGCGTCACGGCGCCGAGCCCGGGGAAATTGTGCGCGCAGAAATGCGGGCCCCGGTGCTTTTCGTAATAAAGACGCTGTCCCGGCGGAGCATTACGGGGCAAAAAGAAGCGCGCTATGTTGGTGCGCGCCAAGAAGAAACGGCGAGAAGAAAGACGGACGGAGAGAGTGAGAGGGAGAGAGAGAGGGAGAGGCGGCTGGAGCGAGTAGACGGGGAAAGAGATGGAGATAGAGCTCTTTATTAGTGGAGTTTTCGCGGCTAGTTGTTTTAAAGTTTACAAATTAAATAAATAATAAATATATGCGTAAAAATAAAATAAATGAAATAATGTCGATCGAGACGTTTGTGGTGCGCGAGCAGCTTTTTAGCATAAATGCATATAAAAATAAATCAATATCTTAAATTTAATGAAACAAAAACAATGATATTGTTTATTTACGTCCAAAGGGTATAAAGATGCCCAGTAGGAAATGTTCTACAGGCCCAGTGCAGGTACAGTACTGCTACCAGAGTTACCAGTACTGGTAAATTTGTTTACCAGTACAGTGACGGAATCGTGCCAGTAATGGAGTGATAACACTGGGCCAGTACCGTATAACTAAACGTACCAGTTGTATACCTATACCCTACCAGTAATCATCCAACGTTGGTTTTGTATTGAACAAGTTTTTTAAATCACCAGTACTGGTTCAAGTCTCGATCAACTATGACGTTGATATTTTGCCTAGCATGTCTTACATCTGGTTATCTTCTGTTTTTGTTGATAACCAAGCTCAAACCAGTACCGGCCCTATCTCTTTACCAAAGTCTGGCTAACAGTACTGGGCCAGAATCGGCCCCATAGGTCAACTCTGGCAATTTCCCATAGGGTGGATGTAAATACAAAACAGAAACAAAGTTTACAGTTTGTGTTTAGAAGAAAGTTGAATTTTTCAAGTACCATAATTTGTGGATATTAGTGTCCGTGAGGAACAATAAATTGTTGAGACTTGCATTGCTTAAATCTTTTCACGTATCATATTATCTTTTGTACATCTAACGTCTCGTTCTCTGTATAATGTGAACCACTCAAGCAATCGTATCAACAATAGTCCATAATTATTTAATTTTTAAGTTTATAATTTAAAATTTGTCACCGCTGTGTCATCATGAGGCCATCCCTCATATGACGATTGAATCGTCATAATCATAATAAATAAATAAATAAATAAATAAAAAGAATAAATGAACAATAAAAAATCAAGAGGAAGAAAGACAGACGTCGCGAACTAAACTGACGGAGAGAGTGAGAGTGAGAGAGAGAGAGAGAGAGGGTAAGTGAGCCGAGAGAGGCGGGTGGGGCAAGGAGACGAGGTAAAAGAAAGAGAGATAGAGAGAGCGAGAGAAAGAGTGGGGCGAGGGAAGTATGGGGAGGGAAAAAGCGCCGGTGGGGCGACGGGAGGGGAAAGGAAACAGGAGAGATCGAGCCGGGCCTCGCTCGACGTCGTGCGGCACGGGATGGCAGAGAAAGAGCTAAGGGCTAGAGAAGGACTCTCTTGATTTATCGACGGTGCGTCTCTGTAATTATTTCTCGGCCTGCCTGCGCTCGCTCGCTTACTCTCAGCTGGCTGGCTGGCTGGCTGGCTGGCTGGCTGGCTGGCTGTGGCTGCTCTCGGCTGATGCCTGCTCGCGCACGGCGCAGCACATCCTTTTCGGTGCCTCCGCGGAGCGGGGCCCCATGCGCAGCCTCGACTCCTCGGACCCTCTGGCTACCGTAATTGTTGCGCAAAACATTGTGCTCAGCGGAAACGCGCACGATACGTTTATTATATTATGCACGCAATGAGAACAAAACGCTCGCAGAATCAGACATTCCGGCGCCGAGCATTATCGACATCATCGAACCGATGGTTATGGACGAGAGTCGGCCCGTGAGCGCTCGCAATTATGGGGGGTAAGGGATCGCGACGGGGCGAATTAAGGTCTTCGTTACGCCGACAGTACCGGCGGTCCCAGGCAAATGTCAGCCCGTGCCATTTTCAGACCGTCCTCTGACATTTCCCCTTCCTATTGATACGCGGTCTTTTTCATTTCCCATGGCAGCGTTTCGACTATCAGTCCGATCTAATTTCCAGGGAGGACTTTGGAGTAATTGTAAATCAAAAGAAAACGTGGAGCACGCCCCGATCAACGATGCCACTCGCTCCTTTCCAACGCCGACATTCCTCCGCTCACCAAACTGTCTTTTTAACAGCGATGGGATATTGAAAAAATGAAGTAAATAAATGATACTGAAAAATGACACTTTTTCAACAAATCAAACATAAATCAACTTTGTATTTAGATCCATTTCCATGCTCTTTGGATTGATATAAACAATATTATTGTTTTTCTTTCATTAATTCCACCTTCCAAATATTTACAAACATTATAAATCTTATAACAAGTCGTTATAACGAATGTGCATTAAAACTTTTCAATTATTTATTTTTCAAACTTTTTAACGTTTATATCTTCTAAAAAGTTTCAAAAATAGATTATTAAAAAGTTTAGTAATATGGCATGCATCAAAAAGTTTTAACAGCGATTTGTATATTTGATAATTTTTGACAATTTCTCGACAAAACATTATTTTATTATACCCAATCATAACAACTTGTACAATTGTCATAGCCTGTTTTAAACTGTACACTAAATATAACAATAAAATTAAACCTGTGCCCCCTTTCAGATATCGTATAATAATTTTTAACCTATCCATTATCTCACCGTATTATCCGTAACAGGTCTGTTATGAAAATAAATTCCTTTGAATATCAAAACCTTAATTTATTGTACATCAGCCGAATATTTTTACTTCCAACGGAATCCCCACTAATTTCAATAGAAAAGTTCCAAATAAGCAGTTTTCTTGACACAAATAAAATTGTTTTATGAGCGCGGTAGGTGGGGGAGGGGGAAGGGGGGGGGGAGATCGAGCGGCGAACAGCGACGTCTCCATTGTGCGGCCAAGTTATTAATGCGGCAAAGGAAAAGATCGCCGGCATTATAAATCATACAATGACCGTAAAATAAAGTTTGTCCCTCGATCCGTGACGTATGCGGTGACTGAAAAAATGTCGATCATTTTTCATTAAAAGCACATCCATCAAAATACCTGGAACGACAGTGGGCTATCAAAACAAAATACTCGAGTGTCACTTAATGAAGCGAATTATAAATCGTTGCCTTACGATCCAATTCCCTAAACCGAATAAAGCGATCGTGATCGGAGATGAGCGATAAGGCGGGCCCGCCGGTTCCCTTCCCGGGAATATTACTTCATCGAAATCACGCTGCTGGCCGGGCGTTTGTTCGCGTGTGGGACGTTCGTTAAAATTGTCACGCGCGACACCGAGGAGCCGAGGTTGAGCACCGCGGCGTGAGCCGCGCGCATCGACACGGGTGGTCCCGAGAGTAGCAGCGCCGTGGAGGAGCAAACAAATACGCCGTCGGCATTTTGACGGTGAAATCCGCTGGCTAGGCGAGGCCCGGCTATAGAGTACTTAATCGGCCGGCAAACGGCCATATACATAAATATTTCGTGGAAACTCCTACACCGCTCTCTTATGCTCGTTTTGTAGCGCGAATCGCCGAAATCGGGACTCGTTCGTTTTTTTTTTTGTTTTTTTTTTATCACCAGCAAAACACGTTTCTAAATATGGCTGCAACGCGCGATCCCGGCTAAACTGCATTCAAAGAGCGCGCAAATGGACGCATAAATTAGCCGTCGATTCATTTGTCCCCGGCGAAATTGAATAATAATGTCCGCTCGGTTGACTTTTATATAAGCGATCGGGTGCGTTCTTACGTAAGAACCCTAGTGGATTTTAAGATCGGCCTGATTCCTGGCCCTGCCTCGGCGTTCCTAAATTCAAGCTTGGACCTTGGCAGGCCCCAATTTCGGCCCCAATCGGGCACGTAATGCTTGGCCCGTTGAACGCCTAAAGCGGCAAAGCTAGAAAGGCCCCAGATTGGCCTATAAAAATATTTTCAAAATAGCCCGTCAATAATTATTGTTGTTAGTCAAAAATAATTTACAAATATTTAAAACAAAATTTTGTTTCACGAATATTTTTTATACATTTACTTCTATAATTAATATCTTAGTTATATATTATATACTTTACTAATTGAAATTTAGAATTTTTTATGCAAATTTGTATGTATTATACGAAAATATTAAGATTAATAGCATTTTATTGCAAGATTGCACTGTTTTACTACAAAAAATAACATATTTATATTGCCTTTTGGTACACCCAGGAGTACTAATATTACAAGGAGAGAAAAGATTACTAAAAATTACTGACATTGTTGGTGAACTGGTCATATACTTGCAAGAATTGAAAAATTAATATTCCAAGTTAGTAAAAAGTGTCAGTCTTCTAAGAATCATTTTCAACAAATTGATACGTTTTACTAACTTATAATAGTAATTTTTCGATATATAACTTATAATAGTAGTTTTGCCAATATATAACCAGTTTACGAAGAATGTCAGTAAATTTTATTAATCTTTTCTCTCCGTGTAGGCCAATTTAGGTTTGTCTGACAAGGTCAAACTTTGGTTATCTTTGGCATTCATAAGTATGCCTACAAAGGACCTTAATTTCGTCGATTATAGGTTATCCCCTGGCAAAACATTACACGCGCAAATAGGTCCGATATCAGGCCCTTAGAAGGCCCAATCTCGGTCCATACAGGTTTACCTAGATATGTTCATATATGAAGGCCCTGATTAGGCCCGTTTTATGTATACCCGATATGGGCACGCCCTGATTCATCCTTTCTTGAGCCCGGTATATTATATATTACGGACATGCTCGGTTTTAAATCTACTTGGGAATGGATTCAGGCGTTAGGAAACGATGCAAAGAAGTTGACGAACACGGCGCGTCTGGAGGGATGGGTGGGGAAAGGATCGAAAGGGAGCATCGACGGTTTCTTGAATGAGACCACGAGTTCGGTGTAGTAACGTCCTTTTGTTTTATCTCTTTTGTGCAGAAGGCGGAAGACTAGAAAAGGAGTTGGATTACGCGTCGGAGGCACTCGGGGAGGCGTCGATTTCCACGCATCAACTCGTTATACAAACACCGAGGGACTCGGGTGCGAATATCCTGTATCCGGCGGCACTAAAAGAACATTTGGCAGTCCTCAAAGCGGCGACGCGAGTCACCGTACACCTGTTCGATATGTAAGTGCACTCACTTCATCATCATTCGACATCAATGCTCGTTTTTAATCAATAGCTTTTTATTGCTCTTATTCGCTTGTTTTCCATTAGACTTCTCTTTTCCAATCAAGCGAACGTAAACCAAAAGAATCAGTTGTTATTTCTCAATAATGCATTTCAATTTTATTAACATGAATTTGAAGCTTTTATCATCAATGAACTTGCCATGTAAAAATGAACACACATATATATAGCATATATGTGACATATATGTTACATATATGGCAACATATATACGAGATATATAAATTTTTACCTGTTAGTTTCATCAGTTTAGAATCGTAAGTTAACTTAAATAGCGATGTAATTAAAGGTTCGCTCGATTAAACAAATTTATGTAATTATCGTTCCTTCGAGCGAGCGTACCAAAGATGAACGAAGAAAATTGTTGACTATTTCGCCCGAAAACAAATTTCGAAAGTTAAAGATATAAATATATTCATGAATGCCATTTATGTTCTTTACAGGACGTGGAGACTGAAAGACATCTGTTATGCTCCGAGCATACCCAATTTTGAGGAGCAGTATATTGAACAGGTAATTTCGTTGATTACATTATAAAGGCACCAATGATATTTCAACAAAACAAATTCCTCGCCCCGTCACGCGTTTCAATCCTTTTTAATTTCACTTTTAAAGAATTTTATGTTACCCATTTGTGTGTTACCAACGGAATTAATGAATGTAGCGAAATTTTCGAAAGATGTTTAAAATAGCTTTTGCAAGGGCCACGTTTATCTTCCTTTAACGAGAAAACAATTATTCCGGCGTATCGCCTTCAAAAGGGAGTATAATTGCGTTAGTTGCGAACGCTTCAAACGCACGCGTTGTCTGCCTAATCCGACACTTCCGGTTCCTATGACGTTCGCTGCCCAGATCTCGCCCCTTGAATATTTTTTTTTTTTTTTTTGCAAATTGATCCCACTTTAGAAAAGGGACAAAATTAATTTGTATTACGTTACGCTTTAAATTATTTTAAATATTTACTGTTGTAATAATTCTAACCAAACATAATGGAACTGAAGAACGAAATGTTTTTTAAATTCAAAACGCAAATAAAAATTATTTGATAAAACGCGAAAGGTCAAATTAACAAAACAAAAACAGTATTATTTTGTATTTCCTTAAGTTTTGCTTTATGCATTTAAAAACAAAGGAAAATAAAGTTTATTTGAATTTTGTATTTCGAAAACGTTTTATTCTTCAATCCCATAAATATATAATGTAGCTGTATATCGGGTGAATAAAATATTGAATTTAGAGTAAAAGCGGCATTAATATAATTTAATATAATCCGATCGAGTATAAATTTGTTTCGAAAGGATGAATTTCAATGACGAAATTCAAGGGAAATTTAAATTTATAACTTTATTACCGAATTAAAATTTCACTCGGTACAATTTCGAACTGAATAGTTTATAAATAATATTTAACTTCAAAATAACGATCGAGCCACGCACTTGAATCGAAATGTCAGAGTCTTCAATGGGCTCTAAAAGTTTTTTTTTTTTTTTTGTTTAAATTATACAGGTCGCAATATTCTACTTCTTTAACAATACTGTAACTTACGGTTTAAAAATAGGGCCGGTTAACTTGAGTTGAGCTATGCAACGTTTGCATTTGTGGAAATGACTAATAAATTACGACTATTATTAAATTTTTCTTCACTCCTAAAGCGGTTCGTAAAAAAAGAAAGAAAAAATCAGGGAAGTTAAAGTCTCAATTCTCTGAGGAACGAAAAGAATTTCTTTTACAAAAATCGCACCATCGGCGAGAAACTTCAACTTTTTGTAACGCTGGTCTATTAAGATTAAATGTCACTCGATGGCCAACTCAGAATGAACGTAACCTCCTTAATAAAACATATTTATATATATATATATTATAAAATAAAAATTATGGAAAATGCCAACGTACGTTTAACAGGTAAATATTCATCAACTGTTTAGATGTTAGGTCCAAATCTATTTCCAAAATATACACGGAGAGAAAAGAATATTAAAAATTAAGAAACCAGGGATTACAAATTTTAACAAACTGAATTCTAATTTTTGGCAAACATTTTATTTCATGTTTTTTCCGTTGGATGTCGCTATTCATCAGTGTCGCTAATCCATTGCCTATGTTGTTCATAAGCCAATTATTAAACAGTTTACTAAAATTTAATAAACATATTGTTAAATTATATGAAACTGCATATAATTACTATTTTTAATAAACTAAGTTAACAAATTTTAATCAACTAGTTTACCATATAATGGTGTTCTGTAAGTATAGTGCCAAAGTAGTAAAATTTTCATTAAAAATTGATATTTTTTTCTCTCCGTGTAGCTTTCTGAGAATAGTTGCAATATATGATAACTTTATTTATTTTATAAAAATTTAACTAATCTTTATTTTATAATATATTCAAATATATGTATTATTAAGGAGGTTATGTTCATTCTGAGTTGGCCATCGAGTGACACTTCAACTTAAAAGTTCAGAAATAATTAATCGCCGAGCGAATGATTACAAAATCGAAGGACTTGCAAAGGGTCAATCCTTGAAGCGTTCGACTCGAAAAGTCATAAATCTTGAAGGGACATAAGCTGCACTCGAAAAATGCCGAACGTTAAATTGAAACCTATTGAAAGGAGATAAGGATAAACGTTAAAAGAAAACGTTGCCGGGGTGTAGTAGGGCTCGAAAGTCTTCCTAGAAGTTTGAAATACAATCCACGATGATCTGTAGCGCAGGCGTGGCGATGAGACGCCGAGGCGAGTTTTAGCGCGACATAAAGTGAGAATGAGAGGAGACGCAAGAAAGATCGAGCCGGGGGATCTCCTAGGTAGCTATCCCTATAGTTTCTGAGAATTCGCGGCTGGCTATTCTATTCATCCCGGAAAGCTCAAAGCAATTTCACAATTGAACAGCCTTGTGATAGGGAAAAGACGAAAGTTGCTCGGGACCAATTGTTCGTTGAAAAGCGTGCAAAGATAAATTCACATTAGAGAGGGAGAGTGAGACGGAGAGTTCAAAAGGGAAAGAACCCTAAATGACTTTACAAAGGCCTTTTATAACGAGTTTAACATCTCCTCGCAATTCCAGAAGGGAGATTAATTTGTTCGTGTACAAAGATCCAGTGATTACTAACAAGAATGGAAATCAAGTTTTTCTTTTGTTCCGATGTTTTACGTTTTTTTTTTTTTTTTTAAATTAATGCATATCTATGAAAATTAGTACTTAATGTAACTGAAGAGCGAAACGTTTTTAACATTGAGCACATAAAAGAGCAATGTTTGTAAATATTTGAAAAATCGAATTTTAAACATCTAATAGAAATGTTTTACAGTTGATAAATAATTCTGAATAATTAAGATTGACAGACTAAAAATTGTTACAAAAGTCATAAAAACTATATGAAATATGAGGATGCATTTAATATCTATAGAAATAATATATTAAATCCAATATATTTATTTATTTTTAGATATTTGACAGCATCATCCCGTGTTCTATAATCACACCATTAGACTGCTTCTGGGAAGGGAGTAAACTTCTGGGACCCGAGTATCCTGTTCATATTGTGAAGTAAGTTTTATGTTGCGTAATGTCGAATATTCCTATCGTTATTTAACACGGGACTATTATATTTAAGTACTGTATAATATTATAACTTTTTTTATTGATATTTTAAAATTAATTAACACGTTTCAATTGAAATTAAAAAAAAATGTTTCACGCGATTTTTACAGGGGTCCAAGTCAATCAAATAAGCATATACGATGGACGAATTTAAATCCGAGCGAAGTATTGGAAAATATGAAGAGTATGTACGAGTTTCCATTTAAAATTTTGGAAGACTATATGAAAAGAGCCGGTATAACGAACGGCTATCAGGGAAAACCGTGTCTTGATCCCACAGATCCTGAATGTCCAGAAACAGCTCCGAATAAGAAGTCGCAACAGGTAAATTTAATATTACAATTCATTTTATATGAACGTAAAATTCAAAAAGTCTCTTGAAACGAAAATTCATGCAAATTGATTTAAATAGAATTTACGCGCACTCCTTTATCTCCTTAGCAAAAAGCATTTTCTCCGTTTTATATAGTATCCTTTTAACGTGTAAAATTTTTTTGTACCATGAAACAAATACTCATCGAAGCATGACTTCGTGAAATTAACAGACTGGTTACTCTGAAGTGAATAGAATTTGTGTTAATCAACTTTTTTATTCTGCTTTTAATTTTATTCAACTGCACAACCTTTTACATTTAATCAAATATGTTTGAAACAAACATAGTTTAACCCGGGAACAAATTGCAATCGTGCGAACTGCAAATTATTATATACTTAAAAATATACACTGAGAAAAGTATGACGGAAAATATTACTGATTTTAACTGTGCTTCAGATGTGTATCCGTCTTTCAATAAAAATGTTTTTTAAAAGCAAATTGACTAGTTTTAAATGTTATGTTTGTATGATGCTAAAAAATGAAACGTTCTCAATATAACAATATATAAACAAACCTTGTTTTTATTTTGTATTACATACATTATATCATAAATTTGACCTTCCAAATATTTACTAATATTGCCTTTTTATAAGCTTCGTATTAAAAACGTTTCAATCTTCAGTTCCATTTTGTTTATTGATAAAATAAAAAATTTCCTTTTAAAATACAGTAATTTTTATTGTAAAAACGGATATACATCTGAAAGATTGTTCAAAGCGTTAATGTTTTTGCCTTTATTTTTCTCAGTGTAAAAGGGAATAAATCGCTTCATCCGAATCATTTAAAACAGGATGTCCTTTTCACCTAAATCAAGACATTACTTCTCCTTTTCTCCCCAACCGTTCATTATAGAACCCCTCATATTTATAAATCCTTGTCTTTCTTTGTAATCAGGTCCCGGATGTAGGTGTTGAGCTCACCGGCGGATGCTACGGTTTCGCCGCGAAATACATGCACTGGCCCGAAGAATTGATCGTAGGAGGCGCAAGCCACAATAATACTGGTCATTTGACACGAGCGGCCGCGTTACAAACCGTGGTCCAATTGATGGGCGAACGCGAGCTGTACGATTATTGGGAAAATAATTGGAAGGTGCACCACATCGATTGGTCGCAAGAAAAGGCGGCAAAGATCCTGGAGACGTGGCAACGGGCATTCAGTAACGAAGTAAAGAAGCGAGTGAAAACGAACAATACCACGTCGTATAATCTTTATGCCTTCAGCACGACAACGATGAACGATATCCTTGGCAAATACAGCGAATTGTCCATCGTAAAAATCATCTTTGGGTGCGCTCTGGTGGTGAGTCATTTACGGCATCCTATTCCTCTTCTACATATTATCTTATCTTAGGTTCAATGTACAGTTTCGCAGCAATTGTCCTTCTTCCTGTTACAGTTATCGTACGCTGGAATGGCACTCTTCCGTTGGAAAGACCTGGTTCGATCCCAGTCCGGAGTCGGAATGGCTGGAGTTGTACTGGCTTGCGTAACAGTTGCAGCTGGACTTGGTTTTTGTGCCTTGTTAGGAATCCCGTTCAATGCAACCACCATGCAAATTGTCCCGTTCCTGGCTTTGGGTCTGGGAGTTCACGATATGTTCCTATTAACCAACACCTACGCCGAACTATCAGCAAACGAGGTCCCGAGTGGCGAGCAAACCGGAGTGGTCCTGAAACGTACCGGATTGTCAGTGCTGATTACAGGTCTAAGCAACATTGCCGCATTCTTCGCCGCGGCAATCATTCCTATACCGGCGATGCGCGTCTTTTCGTTGCAAGCCGCCATTCTTCTGCTCTTCAATTTGGCCACTATGCTGTTGGTCTTCCCCGCGATGGTTAGCATAGACTTGAGAAGACGTCGCTCTGGAAGGTCGGACATTCTTTGCTGCTGCTTGCCTACGACTGTTCCAAACAACAACAACAACAACAACAACAACAACAAAACATCCTGCAAATCGCACAATGGAATCGCGAAAAAAATAGTCACCAGGGCGTTCCCCCCCGAAAGAAGAGAAACTTGTACTCAAATTTTGACCTCGCAGAATAACTGCAACGAATCCTGGATAGGGGGCAGCGTCACGGATCTGGATACGGAGAAACAGAGCACGGAGGAAGAATCGTTGACAGGGTGCTCGCAGGACGATTGCTTTAGTTTGTCGCTAAAGCAATTGGTCGCAAGGCACTACGCCCCATTTGTCACCAAGCCGGCGACTAAAGTCATAGGCATGATCATCCTGGTAGTGGTATTGTTTGGCAGCGTCTGGGAGGCGATGAAGCTTAACGACGGCATGGAACTGACCGATCTCATGCCTCAAAATTCGGACGAGCGCTCCTTCCTCACCGCTCAAACGGAATACTTTGGATTCTACAATATGTACGCCATAACGGGACGTGACTTCGAGTATCCGAACAATCAGAAGCTACTCTACGAGTATCACGACGCATTTATGCGCGTCAAGAATGTTATCAAAAATGACGACGGCGGCCTTCCGGACTTCTGGCTGAGCCTGTTCAGAGACTGGTTGAAGAATCTGCAGAGCGCCTTTGATAAACAGTACAGTATGGGCTGCGTCACCGTGGAAGGTTGGCACAAAAATGCCAGCGACGAGGCCATCTTGGCCTACAAATTATTGGTACAAACTGGACACGTAGATAACCCCATTGACAAAACCCTGATAAACCAAGTTCGATTAGTGGATTCCGAAGGGATCATCAATCCGCGTGCCTTTTACAACTACCTGAGCGCTTGGGCTTCCAATGACGCCCTAGCTTACGGTGCTTCCCAAGCAAACCTCCGTCCCAAGCCGAAGGAGTGGATTTATACCAACGACCATGAACTGAAGATCCCGAAAAGCATGCCTTTAACTTACGCTCAAATGCCTTTTTATCTATATAAATTGTCCGACACCAAACAAATAACGGAGCTAATCTACTCGGTTCGCGAAGTTTGCAGAAAATTCGAGGAAAAGGGATTGCCCAACTTCCCTTCCGGAATTCCTTTCCTCTTCTGGGAACAATATATTGATCTGAGGAGCTGCCTGGGAATAGCTTTAGCGGCTGGTTTAGGGGCCAGCGTGGCAGTCGTCGGATTTTTATTGCTCAACGTCTGGGCTGCCTTACTCGTAGGAGTCACTTTGGTCGGAGTTATCTTACAACTTTTGGGAATTATGAGTCTGTGCGGTATCAAGCTAAGTGCAGTTCCCGCAGTTTTACTCGTCGTCAGTATTGGCATCACCGTTCACTTCACAGCTCACGTGTGCCTCGTAAGTCATTCACTTTAAACCGCGTTTAAACTTGAATATGAAATAAATTTATCGCAGCTTACTTGATGCTTTTCTTTTTTTCTTTAATTTCAGAGTTTCATAACGAGCGTTGGCAGTCGAGATCGCAGGGTTCGCCTAGCGTTGGAGCACGTGTTTGCGCCAGTTTTGCACGGGGCTGTCACAACTTTGCTGGTCATCGCAATGCTCTATTTCTCCGAATTCGAGTTTATCGTTCGCTACTTTTTCCTCGTGCTACTGTTCCTGATCGGTCTTGGTATCGTCAACGGCCTCTTCTTCTTTCCCATTCTCCTGACGATCATTGGGCCGGCCGCGGAAGTCATACCTAATGATCATCCAGATCGTATCGCCACGCCAACGCCACCGGCATCGCCGATAATTCGCCGATGCAAGCCACCTGCAGCACCGCCCAGAAGACCGGACAGGTACAAAATAGAAAATGCAAGACTACATGCGGAACCGTCGCTCACGACCATCACGGAGGAGCCCAATTCTTGGCACAGCACACAAGAATCCTGCATCATCGTGCAACCGGAACTCAAAGTGGAAACCACGTCGACGTGCGGCAATCAGGTTTGTGTCTTGTATCTCAATTCACCCGCGACATTTGGACTAATAAAAGCATGAACTCAAGTAACATCACCTAACTGTTCTTATATTGAAATTGGATTAGCTCGGTCGTTAATACGAGTCTCTAAATGAAATATTTGCATCTCTATTTGTCGAGCATGTGTTAACAAGTGTTTTCTTTGTTTTGACTAACAGAACTGTAGCGGATCAGATACTAGCGGGTCTAGTCGAACATCACCTGTGCCGACCGCATCTCACATTACGACCAAGGTGACAGCTACGGCTAACATTAAAGTTGAAGTCCACACGCCGCTAACCAGTAAGTATTAATTCTCTTTGAAAGTGGCGGCTCTAACCAGTCATAATTGTTAAACTTGATTCACACTTCCAATGCCTATTTCAAACTCGTCAATGTTGAGCGTTAACATGATGCCGTAAGCGTTAACTATTAGATTAGGGTATTCCTTTGTTTTTATTGAAAACATTGCTTCAGACCATTTACTCAATTTGCGACTTTATTTAACATTGAAATAACTGAATGTGTGTCATTAGTTTAAGCACATTTATGGAACACGCTTTTTCAGGATGGTAAAAAAACGCGTTCCGTCTATTCGCTTGAATCTGCTTTAAAAGTTCCAAGTTTGTAATTAATTTAAATTCTCGCATATCTATCAAAATGGTCTGAATCTATTGTCAAGCATTAAATCAACATTTTCGGAATAATAATTACAAAAACACCGACTCCGTGGCAGCAGACTTACAGCATCACCTTAATAGAGAGTAAAAAGTTGCTGAATGGAGAATGCTTAGTTGCGCACACTTAAAGGCAGTCGGATGAACGTGCAAAATTAATTGTTTCTCAACAACTTATTGTAGGTGGAGGCGAACGAATCGAAAAGTGCCGGCACACTAGCTCGAGTAGTCGACGAAGCTCGCGCTATAGTGCAAACGTTAATACAACGGAGTCATCAGGTTCTAGTTCGGAGCCGGATTCCGACTCAAACTCCGCCACGAAGCATTAGAGACGAGACCCGGCACGACAAGCAGCTACTGCTCAAATACCACGCGAAGCGGGATTATACAGAAGGCTGACTAGGTTAAATTCGCGTTATCTTTAAGCAATTCCGCGCCTTTCGCATGATTCGTTTTACAAAGCTCTGACTTGTAGTCTATTTTCTACGTTCTTTTATCGCGCATTATATTATATATAAAAGGATTTAGAATATTCGTCTGGTTTACACTCCCGTTGGTGTCAAAGAGGAATTTAAGAGGAAAAAGAAAAGAAGACGCAACTTCTGCACTACCTTTTTGAGCGATTCGCTTTAAAATCTTATGACACTGAAAAATGAAACGTTGCCGAAATACAAAATGTAAAAAAACTTTGTTTTTGTTTTGCCTTTACATCCATTCTTATGTCCTTTGGATGTAAATGAACAATATTGTTGTTTTTATTTCATTAATTTAACCTTACGAATATTTAGAAACATTGCTGTTTCATATACTCAAATTTAGAAACGTTTCAATCTTCAGTTCCATTAAAATCTTCTACTTTTTCTACCCGCAGGTGCATTCTTTTCTTTTGATCATGTAGCACGGTGCATTTTCGTTTTCACGCTTTAGACAAATGGAATTGAAGAGTAAAACGTTTTTCATATTAAAAGCAAAATTTATTTGTCAACGCGCGAAAGGGCAAATTATCAAAACAAAAATAATAACAGCTTTTGTTATCGTTTTCATTTCTTCGATTAGCATTTTGTGAATTTGAAAACAAAAAGCAATAAAATTTCGCTCAAATGTATTTTGAAAACGTTTTACACTTCAGTCCCATATTTAGACGATTAATTTAACACGAACAAGCTATAATTCCAAGAGTGGCAATTTGTAAAAATGTATTATAGGGAAATTGTAAAAATTACAATGTTGATTAAGGCGATTATTTAAAACGGAAAATTTCGTACATATTTAAACGCGTTTGGAATTTTAGTACCGTATCGTTAAGAGGTGTAATGTAAGGTATTAATACTTTTTGGATTTTCGTACAATACTGAAATGATGATATTCTGAATCGAACTGGAGAAAAAGTTTTAACAAAAGTGCGATCATCGAAATGAGGTTTTGTGCCTATCGAAATGCAAGTTCCTGAACTTTACAAACTTTGTATACAGAACGATAGCAAAGCATTTATTTTTAACGGTCTCGAATATTTGTATATACATGTATTGCTTTCAAGTGCAAAACTAGTTCAAATCGTTATTGGAGGCAGAGTCGCTTGCATAATATAACTCAAAATAGTGGCGAATAGTTCTTTGAATATGCGATACGTGCACAGAAAATGAAAATGCTAAGGAGCAATAATGATTATTTTACAAATAACAAACAACTAATTCTGATTGAAGGTATGAAATCAGAATCATTATACATATAGATTTCGTATTTTTCACATTTAAACTATAGTACCTTGTACGACAAAAAGATTACTCATAAATAATTGTAATCAACCGATGGCACTGAAGAATAAAATGTTTTTCAAATTAACAACATAAACAAATATTGTTTGGTAATACGTAAAAGGGCAAATGTAAAAGATAAAAACAATAACAATGATTGTTATTGTTTTTATTTTTCCTTGATATCCCTTTATGCACTCAAAAAGAAGGGAGAGCGAAGTTTATATACATTTTATATTTTCGAAACTTTTCATTCCTCAGTTCCATAATCAACTGTTACATAATAATACCAGTCGATTTTATAATACTCATCTGAAATGAACTATAACGTTGCTAACTTTTAAGAAAATATGTCGATGATACAAATTGTAATTTTGAAACCATATACTTTTTATATCGTATAATTTTTATATTCCTTTGTGGGGAAAAAGTTGCTGAGAAACGCTTGAAAAACTGCAGAAAAATTGGAACTTTTTAGAATTTGTCGACAGTTTTTCAGCGTTTTGTAGTAACTTTTTTCCAACAAGGGTTCTCACTTCAATGAGTATAAATACTTGCATTTAATAATATGCTGAAAATGCATTCTGCCTTGTAATCAATTGACGTTAGAAGAAAGATCCGAGATTTGGTGACTTTTGAAGGTCGCAAAGAGGTCCCGTTTTCACACGGTTCTTATTTTAAATCAAGTGTAGATTTATGTGTAAGATTTTGAGCGTTGTATTTATTTTACGTCAACTCGACGACGACAGAATGTAAAGAAATACCAACTTTTAGATTGAAATTGTTTGATTTGATTGGAATTCAAGTAACGATGCATTGATCTAATACAGATATAAATATTAATTGTCAACAATTTTCAAGTAATTCAACATGTCAAATCACACGTGAAAATGACTTAAAATACAAATATCAACGACACAAATATATTTTAACTTCAAGTTGGTATGTCTCGGTGTGCATGTGATTATGTGACGAAGCTTATTTATTATTTATTCTAGTGCCTTTAATATCGTATCATTATTTAAATGAAATTTTTAAAATGCTTTGTACAATGTTCGTTTTATGCGACGGTAACTTGTAAAAATACCGAATTATTTATGTCGCCGTATTAATATTTTTATATGTCGATACTAATTTAATGTAATAAATAACAACGTTAGCTCTTTATACCTCTATTTGTAAATAAAATTTGTAAGATACGAATTAAGCATTTGACGAAGTGCACGAATTAATTTCGATATCCGAAATCAAATTCATTATTCATTTTGTATTATAAGCTGACAACCTTCCCTTTTTATTCTTCGCATTTCTCTTTTTTATAAAAAGTCAATCTGTATACAATGTTAGAATTAAGAGTGATATTTAAACAGAGAAACTGTCCTATAATGAACATAGATTTTTTATTATGTATAAAGGAGTGTTTTTTAACTCGAGAAAGGAAATAGTCACTATACCTCCTGTACGAGAGTTAAGTTGCACCGTGACTTAATATTTTACTGTTATAACAGAAGTCAAGTTATATTTTCATCTGAAAATACGTTTACGATATTTTTGTACATAATTATAATGAAATTGTAATAAAGGTTACATGCATCATGTAAATATTTGATGTTAATTTTTTACTCCAATATTTTAATGCAATAAAATTGAATATCTAATTTAACTGTGTTTCAATTTTGTATTTTCAGTTTATATTTATATATATACTGAAAGAACCACACTGCGGATATCATAATCTAACATTCATAAAATCAAAGTTTTTAAATTACAATTTATTTTTCAATTAATTGCGTAACAATAAAAATGTACAAATTTTAATTAATTCACATTAATATAGTTTGATCAATTATTCACTTTTTTAAGATTCATATTTTCAACTTTGCTTCTGGTGTTTACATAAATAATTTCATTAAAATTTTCTTAACTGGATTAATGAATCAATGTTAATATCCACTAAGAAATGTTTAAATCATAAATGTCATAATTAATATTCTTATATTTTCCAACAAAAAATTACTTTACATTTTATTATTAATATTTATTCACTTATTACAAAATAAATATTTATATATCCAATTGTACTTATTTTCTATTTTCTAATAAAAAAGAAAACCATTTATGTAAACAGTATTACTTTAAATGAAATCTTTTAAAAGTAACCGAAATTAATTAATATACCAAAAGCATAGAGAATATTGTATCATTCTCCATCATTTAAATTTCACCGAGTAATATAAATTTATAACTTAGTATTAACAAAAATCTAAGGGAAATTTTACTCCCAAAGCCTGCTCTCTGATTAATTTTAAGATTTAATGTCTGTTTCTGAATAATAACGTCCAATTAATTACCTTGAATTAATTGCCACTTGTATTTAAATTTAATGCAATTAAAATAATAGTTTCAAGAATATCATTCATTATATATAATGTTTAATAAATAATAAGTATCATCATATTGAACAAAGTTAAGATACATTACATTTGTACAAAATAAATTAATGAATAATGGTCTAATAACAGCACAGTGTCACGTGCTGTGTCGAAATTGATTAAAGACCCATTCACAGATACCTATTTGTAAGTGGTTACTAATGGCCAAGAGAATTAGCTGAACATACACAATGATCTATACACAGTATTACAATGTAGTATATTACTGATGCAGTGAAATTAAGTAACAGTACCCCCAAACCCATATTAATTAATTTCATTCAAAAATAAATCAAGTTAACATTTCTTTATTACTCATTATAATTAAATTTTTCAACGTTTTAATATATTATATATAAGTAAAACTTTGAAAGTAAAATTGCATTAAATTAATAGTAATATCTTTATATTAGTTTTATATTACATTGGATTTTTTTATATTATTTTTTAATCAGTTTAAAGTGGATTAATAAAAATTTACGAAATATTTACAATTCATTTTATATACAGTTAATGTACTAATAAAATGAATGAAATTTAGATCAATAATAATTTAAATATTCTGGGGCGACAAAGGCTTTTTAATTTATATATAAAATTATATAACATAACTTTTAGAACTCATTAATATTGTAGTTATATACTATATACCATATGTTACATACACGTACAGTTACCACAAATATAATGATATTTTTATGCACTTACATTTTTCATTATTTATATTTTTATTCTTTTTTTTTTGTTTTTATTCTAAAAAGCATTATTGAGTTTACATTTATTAAATGTGATATGCCAGTTCAATATCATGTTTCTATAAAGAAAAATATGTATCCTGAAATATTACAAAAAATGCAACAGGATACCTATACTAGATATACAAGACTTTATATAAATATATAATTATAACGAAATATCTTCATAGTTTTTTGTGATATTACAGAGAATGTAAGAAAATAAAATTTTATATACATAACGCGTTATATAATTCTCTATAAACAAATATTTCTGTTAAACTTGTTTCCATACATTTAGTTCTATAATATTTATTTCCCTTGGTAAAATAATAACAAATTACGTAATAATTTATTATTTTATAATGAATCTGAAATGTTGAGATAGAAAATGAAATGCTAATACACAAATAGCAACAATAACAAATTTAATCGTAATTGTGATATTATACACATTTTATATATAAACAAAAGGAACTAGTACAATTGAGTAAATGTATTGTTCTTACAGAGCATACATTAAATAAAGAAATTAATTAAACTGAAAAACCTTTTTTACAATGTAGAATAAATGGACAAAACATGGTTGTTTAAATGATATAACTTCTCCGTAAAATAAAAACTTTCAGTGCATAAAATAAGACAGCCTTGTTCTAAACTTAATAAGGACACTTTATATCCTTATATTCTCAAGATAAAATATACTGCCTTACCACATTTAATATAAGCTTTCGTAATTAAGTGAAAGATGGCAGCATAACTATAAACTTCACATAGTCGGTTTAAACCAACTATTTAATCTTCTCTTACTTGAAATTAAGTTTAATGCAGATAATTTATCATTTCATATTGAGGCTAAAAGCAGCTAAATTTTATAGAGTTATTTATCATTTAATATAAAATGTTATGAACGTACATTGTAATACGCTTACATAACTTTATGATTTTTTAATTGTCCATTTTTTAAAATTACTTTAAAGTGTAAGAAAGAAAATAAGTATGAAATATGACATTATATTTTAATATAAGAAAAATATTATTTTTAAGATAAAGATATAAACAAATTAGGAAGATAGATACACTGGGGAAAAAGTTTCCCAAAAAAAAGACTTCTTTTGCGCAATGTATATTTTTAATTTTTCATATAATAAAAGTACACTCACCATACCCCTTTGTGAATAAAAGTTGCTACAAAATTTATTTGATAAATAATAAAAATGATTTTTTTAAGAACAATCAACAGTGATTGTAATAATAAGAAGTAATATGTAGCTTAATTTTTAGCCCGATAAATTTATGGACCCAATAATGTGTACCAGTTCAGGATCACGAAAGGCTTCCGTGATAGGTATAAACCATCTAATAGCTCTTAAACCTGGTTGATTTACCTTTTCTAGTCTGGATTTATTAATATTTTTAAATTGGAAAATTTCTCTTATTTGAGTTTAAAGTCTATATTAAAACGTTCAATTATAATATTCTTTATTTTATTATATTTTATTATAACAAATAAATTAAATTTGGATTGTTTATTTTTTTCTGACTTTTAACTTTAATGTTTATATTCAAACGCTTATTTTACTGTTTTCATCGTAGATATAAACCTGTAAGTTGTTGAAAATGTTTGTAAATGTATGAAGAAATACAACATAACTGTACGTCGTTTTAATGTACAAGCATTAAAATGACGAAAGTTTTTTTTATGCAATAAATATACTTTTATGTAATTTTATGCGAAAAATCTAATTTTGGAGTGAAATTATATTGGTAGTTATACGAAGACAATAATCAGGTATTTCACAAATATTATTTTATTATAAAAATGATAAAAGAAAACTTTTTTTAACAATTTAATCTTTATTCACTTTCCTTCATTTCGTTATTCGCGTTACTACCTTTTAAAACGGTGACCTTGATTCCAAGTTGTTCTTTAAATTATGTTCCTTAAATCTTCCAATTTCTCTGAAATAAACTCACATATTTAACAAAAAAAAAAAAAAAAAAAAAAAAAAAAAAAACCAGAGAATGGATGAAGATTAAAAATGATTTATTAACGGAATGATAGGAATCCGATATGTTAGTTTTTTGTTTATGGCGTTATTGGTGTACCGTCAGGACAACAATTATCGTGCATAATGACGAAACAAACAATACCGATCGTAATCGAGGAAACCCTGTCTTCCGGTTCAGATGTAATGTCGGGCGTCCGCTTGAAATGAAAGCATCGACATCCGCTTCGTTTATATATATGTATATATATATATCAATTCTGAATAGAATCAATACAATGCGATGTACATTGCAAACTATTGATACGCTTTATTATCGCAAAAGCCATGGCCATTGGATAAATTTGCAAACACACTCGAAACCGAAAGAATGTGTCACCTAACTGAAAATACATACATATATATATATATATATACGAGTGGATCTATAACATCGGCGTAATCTTGATCAGTGTTTAAAAGCCATATGTTTTTTCTAAATCTATGTATGAATATATATGTTTTTTCTTACTTCATACATGGAAATAATTAATTTCCAATATAAGGAAATTTTGAAATCATATCTAGCTAAAATGTTATATGAACCTATACATGTCCATATATGAATTTATTTTCTTATAAGAAATTGTTAAAACATATATGGATCGTATATGTTTTGTCTTAATCCATATATGGACATATATGTTTTTTTATTACTCTGTATATAGCCGTGTATAGATTGATATAATATTCTAGCTATATATGATTTCAATAATTTCCTTATATTGAAATCAATTATTTCCATATATATCCATATACAGTACCAGTCAAAAGTTTGGACTCACTCTTGATTTTTTAAAAATGAATAAATTTTTAAATGATTCATTATAATATCGTATATATTATATTATTTCACTTTATATTTATTTTTTATATAATATATAATATATAATATAATATAAATATATATACAAAATAAATTAAGATACATGTATATAAATGCAAATCTTAGAAAAAAACTTCAAAATTCTGATTTAATAACAAGTGAATCTAAACTTATGACCGGTACTGTATGAATTTATTTTCTCATAAGAATTTGGTAAAACGTACATGGACCACACTGAGAGAAATTTTCGGTTATCCTAACTATAAAAATAAAGTTGGTTTTAGAGTCAACTAAGTGCAGTTCACTTCGTGCAATAAATATGTAAAGTTGAGTCAACTATGAAGCAGACTTCAGAAAATCAATTAATAATAAAAATTAAATAATAAGCCTATAAAACATAACTACAATTAAAATTTTTTTAACGCAAAACTTTTAACATATAATTTTAGTAATGTGTACTGTTTTTTGATGCCAATTTTAGTGAAATTTTTATTATATCAAGTTTATTTTATTGTTTTCGAAGTTGTTTTAGAGGAGCAATCAAATATGCCGCTGTATTTAGCGCAACTGCATTTTTATGGTTGACGCCAAAACCAACTATAATATAGAGTTGTGGTGGAAATAGTTCTGATGACTGCAGTTATATTTGTTTCAACTGTATTTACAGTTATTACAACTAAATATGTCACAACTGTACAAATTTACTTCTGATAACTTTGTATATTTCTCTCAGTGCATACATATTTCTTTTGAATCCATATATATATAGACATATATGTCTTTTCCTAATCTATGTACAGTCATATATAGATTGGTCGATATATGACCATGTATAGATTAATATAATCTAGTATATCTGTCAAAATTTAGGCCACTCCCCTCTCACATTGACACTAGCAATTGGTAGTAAAGTGATGGTAGAACACGTGACTGTGAAGTAACGGATTCTATTCCTTGACAAAAAAAAATTGCTTATAACATTATTTTAATGTGAATTTCACAAATTTTACCGTATAACATTTCAAAGAATACTACAAACGCCGCATACATTTCCGAATTATTATCAAATACAGTAATTACCAATAAATTTCTCTCAGCGTAAATCGGCGCAAACGAAATGAAGACATTTCGCGGCGGGAAATGGGAGCACGGCAAAAGTTGATGAAAAAATGTGCAAAAAGGTAATTCGATTTGGGAACAAAAAGCCGCGGACCGTAATAATTGATTGAAACGGGCACAGCCCGAAGCCTAGCAATAGTTAATAGCCGTAATAACAAAATCCTAACAGCGTTTGTGGGAATCGGAAATAAGTCTGTCGAGTGGCGCTGATATTTAACCGCGACTAAGAATAAGAAAATGTTTCCCTAATAAATATGATTTATATATGGTCCATATATGGTCCCACAATTTCATATAAGGAAATAAATTCATCATACATGGACATACATGTTTTTCCTTAATGCATACATGGCTATACGTTATCGTCATATGGCAATAAATGATTTCCATTAAATGAAATTATTAAATGCATATATGGCTGGAATATTATATCAATTATTGCCATATATCGAGCTAATATAGTCATATATGGATTAAGGAAAAACATATATCTTTAAAAACATATGATTTTTTTATTTCCTTTTATGAAATCGTTAAAACATGTATGGACCATATACGTTTAATTTTTACTACACTGAGAAAAAAGTTGGGATAAAAGTTATTATACTAGATGTAAAGATGGGGACAAATTACAATTCTTGTCTTATTTAAAATACATTTTAAAAAAGGTTATCAGTATTGTACAAGTTACTATGATACAGTATAATAAAAATGTTCATTTCTCTTATAACCTTTTTTAAACTGTATATTAACTAAGATAAGAAGATGTCATTTGTCCCCATTTATACATACAGTATAATAATTTTTATCCTAACTTTTTTCTCAGTGTATACTGACAAAAAAATAAGCGAAATATTACCATACTTTATGAGAACGTTGTCCTAATTCGGCTTTATTGACCTATATACCATTTCGTTTAAAAACAAATGACATAAATCTAATTACATATCCTATACTTATATCA